>JAODKM010000042.1:17001640-17013501 GCA_026780845.1 Petrocephalus sullivani
GAAGAGCCTTCCTGAGAGATCAGGAAGAGCGTTCTATAGAGAGATCCTGGAGGAACCTTTCAGTACAGAAGGAAGAGCCTTCCTGAGAGATCAGGAAGAGCGTTCTATAGAGAGATCCTGGAGGAACCTTTCAGTACAGAAGGAAGAGACTTCTAATAGTGGTCAAGCGTGGTTAAAGTCATGGTATGGGGATGCTACTCAGCATCATTGAAAGAATTTTGAATTCTGGTTTTGGGCCAAATTTCAAGATATCTGTGGCTGGGCCATTCTTTCAGCAGCCATGCGACCTGCTGTTCAGACTAGGTCAGGGTTTCTCAGTCGTGCTCCTGGAGGACCACCTGCCAGAACGTTCTTGGTCAGACCCACACTGCTTACAATCTATCACTTTCATTATTAGGCCGTTAAGAAACACCGGATGCTAATTAAGGTCAGGCTGGAGTGAAAACTTCCAGGCAGGTGGTACTCCAGGGGCAGGATTGAGAAATCGTAATCCATCTGAAGCTAAGCAATATTGGGCCTGGCCAATAGTAGGATAGGAGACCAACTAAGAAAGCTAGGTTGCTGGTAGAAAAGGACTTGGTGTGGCCAACAGGTGAGGCCAACCAGTGGTCTGTGTGGATCCCTGTGCACTGATGGAGACACCGTGCTATAAACATGATGCTATCCTTTCGATGAGGCGTAAAACTACGATCCTGACCCTTTGAGGTCATAAAAGATCCCTGGGCATCTTTCGAAAGAGTAGGGGTGGTACCCCGAGGCCCAGTGTGACCCTATCAGATCTGGCCTCCCAGTTATATCCTATACCTATTTGATGAATCCCCTCCTGCCCCTTCACCACCTTAGCTACTGTCTGTTGAGTTTACTGGTGCAGAATGGCTGCCGTTGCATCATCCAGATGGGGGCTACACAGTGGTGGTGGTTGAAGTGGCTCCCCATTGCTTCCGGAAAGCACTTTGGGTGTCTTAAAGAGCTCTATATAAATGTCACATTCATTCATTCATTAAGTAAATGATTCAGAGCAGTTGATGAAAGAGGAAATTCCAGACCTAAATCCAGGACCAGAAACGACATACATGCTTGTAAACCCTCACCGATTTGAAATTTGAATTTCCTTCATGTGGCCGAGAGAGAGATATATAACTGCATGGTGTATTTTATTAGTTGTTGTTGAAGCTTATGCGACAAATTATTGAGGGTAATTACTTTTTCATGTTTCTTACATTCATTTCTTGGCTAAATGCAATGAATATCAAAATATCTGAGCCAGTGATGAAATATTCTGAAGTGCAGAATATTGAAAATATATATATATATTTTTACAATATTTTAGTTACGGTAGCCCCAGTAACTATAGATCAGAAGTATGAAAAGTATCTCTGATGCTTGTAGGGCGATGTTTTATGACACCGAAGGTTGCCCAGTCCTGGGCTCTCTGTGTCTTTTAGCGTTTGATCCAGAAAACCTATTCTATCTAAGATAGATGTTGCAGAGAAATGCACTATTATGTGACTCAATGTAAAGCTTTGGAATAACAAGCAGGAGCCTCATCCATTCAGCATAAATCAAAAGGCTGGGCTGCACCCTGGACAGGATGCCACCTTTGCTCAGTCTGCTTTTGCTCCTTCTAGCCAGCAAACTCTAGTTCTAGAATAGCGCACAAGATTACGCGTGATTTTAGATTTTAGCTTGAGTTAAGACCTGCATATGTACTGAGTCGTCCAGCCCAGCTCAAACCCTGCAGCTATGGTTTGAACATCTCCCCATCCTCAACAGGACCTCAGCGAGTCCAACTCTTCCCTGGTGAAGACCCAAACCAACACAGTGTGCCTGGATGGACTGCGGCCCGGGAGCGTCTATGTGGTGCAGGTTCGAGCTCGGACAGTAGCCGGCTTTGGCAAGTACAGCGGAAAGCTCTACTTCCAGACCCTAACCTATGGTAAGCAGCAGTGCATGTGTGTGTGTTGGGGGGGGGGGGGTCATCATGTATATATTACATTGTGGGGAACACATTGTTATTTTGACATTGTGGGGGACCATATTTTTGGTCCCGACAAGGGGAAACTCAATTTTATATAAATCTGTGACTGCAATCAGAAAACGAAAAATAACAAGTCTTGTATTTTGTTTAGTTACTTCTAAGGTTAGGGCTGGGTAGGGGGTGTCATTTAGGGTCTAATTAGGGTCTATTTAGAGATGAATGGACATTCCCCACAAAGATATTAATACAAGTGCATGTGTGTGTCTGTCTGTGTGTGCGTGTGTTTGAGAGCGAGTCCACCTGTCTGCTCTGGGGTGTGTGTGTGTATGTGTATGTGCATGTATTGATGTGTGTAAGAGAGATCGACTGAAGGCGACACTGAGTAAAGTGCTTAACTAATAGCTTTTCATTGACAGCCTTCTTTCTAAGAATACTTAGCAGTGATCACCAACCACAGAGGTGTATCTTCTTCACTGCCAATCTCCACCACTAGGGAGGCACCGTTAGCCCCTTGGGCACCTCCCCCTTATCTGTACAGCTCCACCACCTCATGGGAAAGGAGGGGCTTGCTGCCTATTTCTGACTGAACCCTTGAGCCTGAAGGAGGCGCTGTTGTAACCACTGTGAGTCAGATTGCGTCAGCACCTAGTGCTGTGGAGTCCTCAGAAGACCCACTCTCAGTCCCTTTCTCCCGTAAATAGCTGTTGTCAGAAGCATCAAGTCAACGGTGTTGTTTTCACCAGGAAGTCCTTAGTGATTTCCTCTCATGATTTCCCATTTCTTCTCTTGAATCTTTCATAAAGAGGGACACCACTGCTAGCAGCATGGCGCGGGAATAACCAGAACAACAACAACAACAGCCAGAACAATAACAAAAAGATGAATGTGACCTGCTAGTTTGAGCATGCTTCTGGGCAGACGTGACAGACCCTCTGGCTGACAGAGCACTCCGCCCAGCTTTACCACCAAGATGATGAAAGGTTCTCCCCAGTGACACTGTCCAGCTTTAATTCAGATCTGCTGCCCTCTCTGTCCTGTAGCAGGGCTGTCAGCGCTGGTTTAACACGGCCAAATTGTGGCTTGTCTGCCAGGCACTATCACGCATTCTGATCTTGCCCTTTACAGAAATGGGATCCGGTGTCAATTAGCCACCCTGCTGGAGATATCAGTTATTGCATTTCACAGTGATAACAAACGGTGCGCTTAATCAGAAATGTTCTGTTTCATAATGATGCCTTTGGTGTTTGTGGATAAAAAGAGGTCATTTTTTTTTGCCCTGAACCGCATATTTGCTGGAGGTAGCACTGAGATGGCATGATTGCTTCACGTAATAGTGAAAATCACGGTTATTATTACTTCGCTTATTGTGTACTGTTTGTGCCATGGTAACCCCCGAAGGACATCACACATTCGGGTTAAATTTTTACATTTGTAGTGAACGACTTCATTTGAAGCAGCATGAATATTAGAAGCGTGCAACAGCAAAATGTGTCCCAGGTGAAAGCTTTCGTTGTTAATGTCACGCAAATGGTGGGGGGAACGACCCAGGCATGCTGGCTGCAAGTAAAACCCTTTAAAAGGGCGTTTATTCGCATACATACGAGGGGAAATACGGGAAAACGCAGGAAAGCACACGAACCGAGCATTGACAAGTAACGACAATAACCGACAGGGGAGACCGGACTCAGACGGACTAAATACACCTACGCGTTAACACCGAACAAGAAACAGCCGGAAACAGGAGGATTCTCACGGGGTTAATGAGGGGGCGTGGCACACAGGAGGATCGAACGGACAGGACATGACAGTTAAAGTGGTTACCTATGAAATTTTTCTGCGTCCTGAAAATTTGTAACAGTGCTGCAGAACGTCACTCGCTTTGTGAATAATAAATTGCACCGTATAAGAAAAATTCAAATGTATTCAGTAACTACTTAATCCATCACGGAGCAATCTCACAAATATTCGTTCACATTTCGTGGATAATTTATAGTGACCAAGACCCCTGAACTGCAGATCTTTGGGGCTGTGGAAGGAAAACCGAAAATCCAGTAGGAGGAGGATGCTAATCCCACCGTGGAGCAATCGTTCAAGCAAATAATCATATTATTAGTTTTGTAGCACTTTCTTTTGGAGTGGCTAAAATGTTTTATTTTAGTGTTGGCTTCATTCTTATGGATTATAACAGTAAAGGGATTTAGCTGTAAAGGAATTTCAAAGTGATGAGAGTAATGGTTGAAAGCCGGCGCTCTGCAAAGGTAAAAACCAAAGGCGTGTTTACCCAGAAGGCTCTGGGTGTGCTGCAGTCTGTCCGGTGACTGTAATCTGCCGTCTCTTTTATTCCTCCTCCCCATCATCCCTTCCCATACCCCCCCCCCCCTCCGGCTGTACAGACGACTACAGGTCAGAGCTGAGGGAGCAGCTACCCCTGATCGTGGGCTCGGCCGCAGCCGGTGTGGTCTGCATCGTGTCCCTGCTGGCCATCTCCATCGTCTGCAGCAGGTCCGCTTGCTCCCTCATGGACATACCATTGATTCCATCCGATGGCGTCTCTCGATTGGACGAGCCAACGTCCACTTAGACGAGCCTGTTTATCTGGGTAGTCCTGCTCTATTGGGCGGTCTGCCACATGGTGAATCATGTGACATCATGGTGTTCAGGGGAATGAGACCACCTGATGGGGATTATTACCGCTATCAAATCCTCACTATGATCTTGTGTCAGTTTGGAAGAAGTCCTCGATCGCTATTGGCTGCCGATCGACGGCGGGTTCGGTGTCTTAGGCAGAGCCACATGCCGTGTCTCTGTGTCTTTCAGGAAGCGAGCTTACACCAAGGAGGCCATCTACAGCGACAAACTGCAGCACTACAGCACGGGCCGCGGTGAGACTCCTACACCGGGCCCGCAGCCCGCTCCGCTAATCAGCACCTCCCGCCGCTCCGCCCCTCCTCGCCGATCCTCCCCGCCTGTCCCGTGCAGAGCCCTCCGCTGTGCACGTCTGCTTCTTAACAGAAAACCCTTCAAGCGTGCATGTGGCCGAGGGTGAAAGCCGGCGTCGATCGACACATCTTAGTTCCCAGCAATAAGACCCCTGACAGGCCTGGCGGCCGGCTGACGGCGGTCCGGCACCGTAGGAGCGAGAAGCCCGAAGCAGCGTTTGACCGGGCTTTCTGTAGGCGCGCCCTGCTCTCTGGGCGCATCCACCCACGGCCCATTAAGCCCGTCTGACAGAGCTCAACCTCCCTTCTTCCCGTAAAAGGGCACACGCCTTGTCAGAGGACCACACAACCATCGCAAGCAAACGAACTGGGAGGCGCGGCCCAGCGGGGCGAAACAGCAGCCGGCCGAACTGTAGCAGCCTAAAGAGGCACTTCGGTATCAATCGCTCTCTTGGCGCCGTGTAACGTTTTTTATTCGCTATTATTATTTATTTCATTTTCTGTTATTAGCATATAGCATATATTATTCTATATGCTAATAACAGTTCCTGCAAAATTATTTCATACGAAAGTTCAAAGGGAAATTGTAAATTGCCTAGTTTGCCTTTGGTTTTGTTTGCTGCTTTGTACGTTCAGAATGTTCAGTCCGCCCGTATTTGTAATTACTCAGAACGAGGGACTCCCTCGCTGACGGCTAGCATGCTGAAGCTGAATAAGAACCTGAATTGCGGATGTGAGCGCGAATTGAGACCGAGGCGCGGGGTCCAGATGTGTGCCGGTGAGAAAGCGTAAGCAGAAGCATGCATGGAATACGAGCGTGCCGATTAATTAGCCTTAATTAGGAGCCGGCCTTGACGAAGGGGTGTGTTCGTTAGCCACGGCTGCAGGGAACATTGGCGTGGATGGAACCGCTGCTTATTCCAACAGATCAGAGAAAGGGGGAGGAAATGCCCCCCCCCCCCCCTTTCTATTTTGCCGCTAAAGAGGTGGTTGCACAGCCTACCCTTGCGAAGGTGACAACTTTAGCGAAGGAATTAGGATATCGGAGCCGAGCAGAATGCAATTCTCTTTCCTGGGTACGTTTCCTATGAAAGGTTATCTGTGTAATTTGACGATTTGCAGTGTTACACAGCGCAGCCGTTTCCACCAGCTCGAGGTGGCCTTGGTGCGGGGTTGGGGGGGGGGGGGTTAAATGATCTCTGGGTGTCGTCTTTCGGTACGTTGTCATCTCAGGCCTGGGTCAGGCCGGCTTCGCACGGTCCCGGTTCCCTTTCAGGGCGGCACAGAGTGGCCTGAATCGCTCATCGATTTGTAGGGCAAGTGCATATTGAATTGAATTATTAACATGCTTTCCATTTTATCGTTGTTATTAAAGAAATGGTTAATGGGGCTGTACTACAGGAAAACGTGGAGGTAAACTGCCATGTAAATTATGCATCAAAGTGACTGTGATCCTGGGAAAGTATGTCCTGTACTGATTCCGGCACCGACACACACACACACACACACGTCCATCGCTCGCCTGCTCCCATCATCCTCCAGTGGCTGCAGGCAGCGACTCACCTTTTACTAACGAGGATGGTGGTAGAGGTGCAGGAGTGGAGACGGGTTTGACATCCTGTCACCGCGTTAGAAAGGAAACAGTCACTCAGGATGGACGCCGGGTCTCGGGAAGAGATGGGCTATAGCCTAACACCCCAGGCTGTAGAATATCTAACTCAAAAAGTATATAGAATAAAGATGAGGGAAAGGGGGATTGGATTGGTGGGTTTGTCCTCTGCCTCCACCCCCCCTGGGCATCCACACCCCTGATCAGTTCATATCGTCCTCCTGGGAGGCTGGCAGGGAACAGAGGGGGGGTGCCTGTGCCCTGAGCTGACCAGGCTCTGTGATCCTTCTGGGTCCCTCACGTAACTTGTATCCGTTAGTCATCGCCGGGCTGATTCATCGCTTAGCATCTGGGCAGCAGCGTACAGTGCTAATACATCTATGACATAATTCCCATGATTCCGGGGTTACCTGCATCGCCGTCTACAGCAGCGTCATTCCCTGCTTGCTTTCAGGCTCTCCTGGGATGAAGATCTACATCGATCCTTTCACCTATGAGGACCCCAACGAGGCGGTTCGTGAGTTTGCCAAAGAGATTGACGTGTCTTCTGTGAAGATCGAAGAGGTCATCGGGGCTGGTAGGGCTCAGATAATCTCCTGTATGTGTTTGGCATGGCTCCAAGCTCCACCCTCCCTTCATTTCCTCATCCATGTTTCTGTCGTTCCTCCAGGGGAGTTCGGGGAGGTGTACAAAGGCCGCCTGAAACTCCCGGGCAAGCGGGAGATCTGCGTGGCCATCAAGACCTTGAAGGCGGGCTACACAGACAAGCAGAGGCGGGACTTCCTGAGCGAGGCCAGCATCATGGGCCAGTTCGAGCACCCCAACATCATCCGCCTGGAGGGCGTGGTGACAAAAAGCCGGCCAGTCATGATCGTCACGGAGTTCATGGAGAATGGGGCTCTAGATTCTTTTCTAAGGGTGGGTGTGAAGTTTTTATTGCATAATAGAACTGAATCACTGCTACATTTTTGCGTGATGGGGATCTCAGTAGGTACCTCTGTGGCCTCACACCTGCAAGGTTATGGGTTTGATTACTGTCCATGTTTCTGTAAGTTTTCTGATCGTATCCTATCTAAAATGTAGCTACTCATAGTGAGTAAATCTGTGCCTTTCTGTGGGCTGGCATCCAGTCTGGGCTCACCCCTACCTTCTGTTTGCTGGGGCTGGTCTCCTGTTTGCTTCAGGTACAAGTTTCTCACCAGCATTTTATAAACACTTTCTACTGTAAAAGTTAGCATGTATCCCGTTAAGCTACCGTTCCATCAGCAACACCACATGAAGGAGGGATTGTGAGCATTAATCGATGTTTGGCCTGCTTTCTGTAATCACGTGGATTGGTTTTCCTTCCGCTTTGATTTACCGCTAGTGCGAAAAGGGCACTTTGAAGCCGCGTCCGTCGTCCGCCAGCTCTGACTAGACCCCATATTGATTTTCCCCACACGGGCGTCTGTTAGCTTTCGTCCTGTTCAAAGAGGCCTTGCTGACACAATCAGGGGTCAAGGGTCACAGAGGTGCTACTCACTCAGAGGGAGTTCGGCGCACCTGGTAGGATTTTTACGTGCTGTTAAGCTCTTTGGGGAGGGAGATTAAAAAAACAACAGCCTGTAGAATAGAAGCCTGTCCTTGGATAGCTTTATCAGCTGCTAGGAGAGATGTCTTTTCAGGCCTCATGAGACGTTTTCTGACAGAAGTGAAATGGACAGAGGCGGTAGGATAAAGGGAGTACTCAAGAGTGACTCACCCCCCACCCCCCCGATGTTTTGGGTGCTCTTCTGCCATTTAGAGGGGAAAATGATAGAAGAGAGTTTGTGGCTTTGCTAGAGCTTGACCAGCTATCCAATGCATGGTGGTAGGCATAGGGTCCCTGTACTGCATTGGAGTTGAGTTGGCTCAGTAATTAAGGTTTGTCATACCATTAAAACGTAAAAAACATCCAGTATAATATCCATTTTCTTGGTGACTGGGTCATTTAATCCAGAATGACTGACTGGATGAGTAACTGTGCATCAAACAGGAAACCATTGTTGAGCTGAAGAATAAAAAACAAGCCTAATTTGTGCTGAAAATCATTTTGATTCATTTGGACCTCAACCACTTTGACACAGTATTGACGTTCTCCAAAGCACGGCCGACATTTTTAGATGGGTAATGGTGCGCCAGGGAGGCCCCCTGGTCCGTACACGGCCGTCACCCCCGCCTTTTTTGTGACCCCCCCCCCAGCAAAACGACGGGCAGTTCACGGTGATCCAGCTGGTGGGCATGCTGCGTGGAATTGCTGCTGGCATGAAGTACCTGTCGGACACCAGCTACGTGCATCGCGACCTGGCTGCCAGGAACATCCTTGTCAACAGCAATTTGGTGTGCAAAGTGTCCGACTTTGGGCTATCGCGCTACCTGCAGGACGACACCTCCGACCCCACCTACACCAGCTCTCTGGTAAGCCCTCTTCCTCCTACCCCTCTCGACTCACCCTTCTCTTGCCCCCAGAAGCAGCTGGCACCTTCCGGCTGGACTTGGTAGTCTCCAGATCAGCCAAGCGGCGTCCTGAGAAGTTCCCACAGCAATGCGGGGGCGGTATCATCCAATCGGGAGTCACAGTCAAGCGACTTGCATCCTCGCTCTGACGTTAAGGAGACGCAGGAAGGCTCCTAATGAGTTGCTTAATAAGAAACCCCATCAGGAGATGGGTGAGGCGCAGAGCAGCCAAAGGACCCAGGTGCCCTGGCTGCCGTCAGAGCGGCCTGGGCCTCGGCGCTCGTTTGTGGGCCTGTTCTTCTCTGCTCCTGGCACAGCTCTCTAGCTGGTTTACCGTCTTTATTTAGCCCGACTGAAAACATTGACTCTGAGCCCGGCTCCTTGGGCGTTCGTGGCGAGCAGCATGTGCTCCGTTCCAGCTGAGCTCTTTACTAATTTGGTTCCCCGAAAATAGTTTTGGAGGCCGATCGCTTATTCTTGTTCTGACGGAATGAGTTTGGACACCAGCTGCCGTGCATCTGAATGGTTTATCTGAGCCATCGAAAGGGCCCAATGCTGTGCGGGATTCAGGCTGGATTCAGAGGCAGCTGAAGAGCAAACATCCTTTGTTGATCCGCTTTTGGTTGGGCCGATGGAGAGACTCCCTCGCGTTGGGTAGCCTTGAAGTTCGGCGAGTCGCCCACATTGGGGTCACAAAGGTGGCGAGTCTAACACAGGAAATATGGGCATGACCAGCGGGGAAGGCTGCTTTCTGCACAGAAAACGTCGACCCTTTCTTAATTGGAAGCTGAATCAGTGCTGCTTCCTTCAGTTTATTGATGGCAGTGGGCTCTCTGCAGGTGGGAGAAAGACCCTCTCGGAGGTGTGAATACGGGACATGGAGGCGTCTTTGCTGTGAGCTGGCCGCTGATTGCTGTTAAACTGTAAAGAAGCTGAGAAGCAAACACCTCCAGCACACCGCTGCCAAGCAGCAGGGCTCCCAGTCCCCCAGGCATTTTCGCTTTTCTTTCTGCATTTTTCCTATACATTTAAACCTCAGTAGCCCATCTGGTCGCCAAAATAATCCATGCTGAGGGAGAATCAGATTTTATTTCTGTTCTGCTGATCATCCACATGTCTTTGAACACGCTGCAGAGACTGAGCCCAGCCCTGCTGATCCTCCTCCGCTGATCTTCCCACCCCACTGATCTTCCCGCCCTGCTGATCCTCCCCTGCTGATCCTGCCATCCGGCTTATGCCCCCACCCAGCTGATCTTCTCTCCCCACTCATCCTCTAGCCCCGCTGATCCTCCCCTGCTGATCCTCCCCCGCTGATCTTTCCAACCCCCCTGATCCTCCCCTGCTGATCCTCCCCCTCTGATCTTCTCACCCCACTGATCCTTCCTTGCTGATCCTCCCACCCAGCTTATGCTCCTGCCAAGCTGATCTTCCCTGTCCACTCATCCTCCAGCCCCGCTGATCCTCCCCTGCTGATCCTCCCCTGCTGATCCTCCCACCTGGCTTATACTCCCGCCAACCTGATCTTCCCTCCCCACTCATGCTCCAGCCCCACTGATCCTTTTGCCCTGCCCGTCCTCCTGCTCAGCTCATCCTCTCGTCCTGCCCATCCTGTCACCTGGCTCATCCTCCCGGCCAGCCCGATCCCCCCGTCCAGTCCGTCCTCCCATCTGCTCCATCTTCCTGCCTGCCCCATTCTCCTGTCTCGCTCATCCTCCCACCTCACTGATCCTCCCTCCCCACTGATCCTCCCACCCGGGCCCAAGTGTTATTCTGCTCTTTGGCCCAGAAGAGAAACTGGACCTACCAATGCGGTTTCAGGCTGCGAATAGGCCTGCAACTCTTCCCTGGCTGGACTTTGTCCGTCTCGTGCAGACACGCAGGCCCCGCCTGCTCGGACATATGCTCAGGGGGTACCGTGCTGTCAGGGTAGTTCAGATGCACGCCGATTTCAGCAATCTCGCTAATTAGGGGCCGAAGATCATCCTGAGCTGACTATCGCCATATGTTTGCCAGTTGGGTGACAATAACAAAACTGACCACCCACAGATTTAGTGTGTAGGCCTGTTAGAATAGCCGAACAAATGCTTTCTGTTCGCGTATGTTTGACAGCTGAAATTGTTTCATAGCCCAGCTGTGTGCCAAGTGCTTGCAGAGTCCAATTTACTTACTCTGCAGCCTGCTTTATACCAACGGTCATAAGGCTGTACAAGTTTCACAGTTTTTTGGGTTATCCCTGTTTGCAGTTTTCTGGTGACAGGGCCGGGAGTTAACCCCTGTGTTACTGTCGCTCTGAGCTTCTGCTGCTGATGCTGAAAGCGTCAGCACTTCTCCCGGGAGACTGCGGCATCACCATTCCCCCTCAAGTTTGCTACTCCGTGGCTGAAGCAGACAGGCCCTTGATGAACTGGAGGCGACAGGCTAATCAGGCATTAGACACACTGAGTATCGATGGCCACTGCAGAGAGAGCCAGGCTACAGGTGGTGGTGGAATGGCTATCCAGAGGCAACCAATCATAAGCATTAGGCAGAAAACACAGTGCAACCAATCATGAGGACTGGGTAAATACACAGTGCAACCAATCGTGAACATTGGGCGGCAACATAGTACAATCAAACATGACCATTGGGCAGAAACACATTGTAAGCAAAAAGCTTTGGGCAGAAACACAGTGCAACCAAACATGGGAACTGGGTGGCAACACAGTGCAACCAAACATGGGAACTGGGTGGCAACACAATGCAACCAAACATGGGAACTGGGTGGCAACACAATGCAACCAAAAATGGGAACTGGGTGGCAACACAGTGCAACCAAACATGGGAACTGGGTGGCAACACAGTGCAACCAAACATGAGAACT
>JAODKM010000042.1:17025204-17037753 GCA_026780845.1 Petrocephalus sullivani
AAGGGTCCATAGTTCTGCTGTTTTTTTTTGATGGTAAAATGGGAATGGTGCGGTTTCGGCCCCTACCCCCGGCCCCCCAATGAATTTTTTTTGAATTTATATATCAGGCCCCCCCCCCCCCCCCAAGAGGTCTAGTTTGTGTAAATCAGGTTAGGAGCAGCTTCCACAGCTTTATCTTTTAAAAAGCAATTAGTAACTGCCAATTCTGCCAGGGATCAGAGAGAATTCCAGCCCTTTACATGACCCTCCAAGGACCAGACGTCCCAACCACTGATAGGCGTACGCCAGCAGTTCTTAGGCCTGGACCTCACAGTTTAGCGTATTGCACATTTTACGTCCAGCTTTTATCAGCATTGATTGAGTTATTGATTGTTCGGCTAACTTAGCTTCAAATTTTAAACGTTTATTAAAATCACATTAAAGCGAATGCAAGATGGAGATGCGCTTTGGTTTTACTATTGTAATAAAGTCGTTAGGAAGTTACTATGTTTCCGTTAACTTTAGGGTTAGCCTTTATTAGTCTTCATTACTGTTTTTAATCAATATTTACTCAGTTGTTGCCCTTGAAAAATCATTGATAATTCAAAATAAAATATATATTATAATAATATATTATAATAATATATAATAATATATAATATATTATATAATAATAATAATATAATATAATAAATAAATATATTACTGATTACTAAATATTACTTAGCTTAAATAAAGCAGCTGTTGTACTAAAGTATATAACGGCTTAGCAAATGCACAAGCAGTACATTTTGTGCCTTGATTTGTCACGTCCTAGTTTCAATTATCATGTGTCATTTCAAGCTCAATTTAAATTAAGAGAAAGCATACTTTGTGTAGGAAGATTACCACACAAAACTAGATTAGCCTACAAGCATTATAAAACGCATAAAAATCTGATTTATCCAGCTGAAATAGTTCTAACCTTTTTTAAAATAGTGCACTGCACAATATGACAAGCATATGGACTTAATCAATAATCTGGTATGCTTTATTACTTTGATTCCTGATGTTAAATTAGTCTTGAGCTCTCGACTAGCTACACTTAATGGGTGACGCTTACCGGCGTATTTGTGATTGCAAAATTTGTTCATATTATTTGGTCATTTATAGATTACAGCAACTTGAAATTCATAACTAATTATATAATAGATAATTCTATTTTTCTTGACCCAATCTGCGCTTGCTTCATTGGTTGCCCGCATAACTAAATAAATACTTAGTGTCTTGGCTGTAACTAGCTAAAATGAAATATTTATAGGCGCTTTATCGCCATCATAGTATTTGCTAACACAAATGAGGTCGCGACTTAAACTTGTGATTTTAATCACTTTTTTTTGTTGCTGGTAGCTGGCTATGAATTAGCAGCATCTTTTGAAATGGGTGCTTAGTTAATCAAATAGCTTGATGATGTTATTGCAGTTCTATGTGCGAGGCTCTGTAAACATCTGTCTCCGATGCAAATGAAACCATTTAAATGAGCGTGTAGCCTAGAGTGTTGAAGTTCATAAGCAAATATGCTAATAATCGCTGGCACAAATTCAACTTTCTGCACACCCTTTGGAAGGCAATGCAACTCAAAGATCCCATTAAAAGTCAGAGTCGACTCAGTCCAATTTAGTAAAATGTTTTATAACGCCACCTGATTCTAGAAAATTCTCCACTTTCTCCCAATCACCATCTGGGGAATATGAATGGAACAAAGCAAGACAGACTTCACCTTTCCTTTCCTACTTAGCATTCTCCACTCTTCAGTAACGCTTTAGGATGCCTGTACATGTCCAACCGAGCTGTCATTAGGCTGAGAATGGATCTCTTCTGATAATTCAACAGTAAATTTACCTGACTGCTTTTTGTATGTTAATCTGTCACAGCAGTCTCTGGAAGCTCTGAGATGTAACGTGTGATTCATAGTGAATTGTTTTGATCTTGAACAATATACCCCAGCATTTCTGGCTAATATCTATATACAGTATCACTACAAGTAGTTTGTATACTCTCAACAGTTTGGAGGAAAGTGTTCGATTTATCTGTCACGGTACATGTGAATTGTCTGGCTATTCAGGCCCTGCATGAGCCCGCCCGTCGAGAGGTTTTTGGGTAACGCTGCTCGATTTTGTTGTTTGTTGCAGTGCAGCGTGGGAAATCCAGCAGCAGAACTCGAGACAGCAAATGGCATTTAGGATGACCGAAGACCAGGATGCCAGACGCTGCTAGAATGATAATCAAGCTGACTGTACTGTAAATATGGAATGTCAGGACTGGGTGGTATTTCCGTTGTGACGTCGTATAATGAAAGTTTGTTTATCGTGATGATTCTGTTTGTAACTGTAATTTCAAAGGAATATTGTACGAAAAACCATGCACTCAATAAATATGACTCCACTTGATCAATTGCAGCCTAATGCATAATGTCTTCTGGAATGTCTTCTGCCGTGTGTGTTGAGTCATCGGCCACGATTCTCGGCAATAAATGAACAGAATGACTGCATTATTCTGTGAACATTAAACAAGTGCAAAGGCTCACAAGGGGACGGACTATTTCAGATGAGCAAAATGTTTCATATCTCCAATGTGACGTGAGAGAAAGCAATATTTGCATCTCCTATTCACAAGACTATGGAAATTATCTGGCTTGGAAAACAATAGATTTGCATTTCTGTATTTGTTTTAATTAACAGATGCTTTTGTGGAACCAGTAACTTGAATATGAATCTCAAGCTGGTATAATGATAGCTGTGGCTTCACACCCAGGATATGGTGAGTTGGATTCTGATGGTGAGGTTTGGTTATGGACCTCTTGTTCTGCGCATGTTTCCTCTCACAGTCCAAGAACTTCCAGGTAGGTGAATTGGTATCCCTAAATTAATCGATTGTGTTCTGAGGACTGAAGAAAAAGTGATTGGTTCAGAGAGATAACCAATCAGATCTCTCTCTGAACCAATCATTTTTCATTCTTTTTTTTTTTGTTTGTCTAAATAAAACTCCCATGAGTGCACGCCTGGTTCTATGGACTAGTCCAAGGTGTCTCCCAATTTGGTCTTCCTGGGATGGGCTCAGTAAGGGCTAGGAGGCTATGACCCTGTACTGGGGAGCCAGTTATGAAAAGAGGATAATGGATTTCAGGCAGGGAAATGTGGTTTAAAAATGTTCATTTGATATATTTCAAACTTTATAGGCTCCAAATGGAGTCAGTGCCTCTATTTTTGTTGACAAACTTCATCCATCCATCCATCCATCCATGAAGTATAACGGGGGGAATCAATGGACAGGAAATGTACTTTTCTGAAAAAGAAAATACTGTTTTTCTTCCCACAAATCTTCAATATGGGTGGAGATCAGTGTCGGTGATAATTTACCAAAGACACGAGACAGCACTTCTGAGGTTTGACTTTGTGTTAATTGCGTGTCTGACCCGAAGATCACTGGGGTCTTTGTGTAGATGGGTATATTGGTAGGTGTGTGCTGTGTAATCTAAAGATTCTCAGGGTACTCGGGTTTAATGATTAATTTTGTTTTTGGGGAAAATTATTTAAGAAATATAAAACAAAAAATTTGTATAGTGCCCTTTGAATAAAAGAACATTGTTTACAATTAAATGATAGAAATCTTCAATGCTTTTCTAAGCTTATTAATCAGTCTCACAATCTGTAATATTTGAGTAGAGATGGTATATATATAACTAAACGTGTTTCCCCGCCTGGAGCCTATGGAAGGTCACACTGATTGTAGATTAAAAAGAAGCTATCAATTATTCAATTTCTTCGCTAATTTTAGCTGCAGATAATCATTTTAATTGATCTTTTATACATCTGTGCATATTCCGGCAGGCTCTGGCAAACATACGTATAATTATGTGAGCTGTAATTTGAGAGGTCTTATCAGAAATGTGAGTTTTACTGTTTAATATTTGTCGGGATCACTTTCCTGACTAAATGCATGTGGCACATGGGAAATTAAGTTCCGAACCACGCTGATGGTAACAGAAGAAGATTAATACAGAGGGAACCTGCACGCGTTGCTGAAGGGCTTTCGTAACGTTGACGGGGTATGGGGAGGCAAATATAATTCCCCATGAATCACCTTGCTTCTCACGTGTGCCAAACCGTCTTTCTTAAAGTGGTTTAAAGTGATGTCGAACAAACATCCTTTGTATGTGATTGTAAAATAACTAAAGGGAGTGAATGAATGATAAGATCACAACAAGGCACGTGATTAGCCTGCTAGATGTATATTGCTCAGCCATAAAGTTAAAATCTAGTGTGGATCCCCGTCATGCCATTTAAACAGATCCGACCTTTTGAGGCATGGACTCCACAAGACCTCTGAAGGTGTCCTGTGATATCTGGCACGAGACGTTAGTAGCAGATCCTTTAAATCCTGTAAGCTGTGAGGTGGAGCCTCTATGGATAGGACTTAGTTGTCCAGCACGTCCCACAGACGCTTGATCGGATTGTGATCTGGCGAATTTGGAGGCCAAGTCAACATGAACTCTTCTTCATGGCCCTCAAACCGTTTCTGTAGTGTGGCAGGGCGCATGATCCTGCTGAAAGAGGCCACGGCCATCGGGGAATATCGGTGTCAAAAAGGGCGGTACTTGGTCTGCAACAATGTTTAGGTAGGTGGTACATGTCAAAGTAACATCCACGTGAATGCCATGACCCAACATTTCCCAGCAGATAGTTGCCTAGAGCATCAGTATCCTGGTGCCATCTCTTCCTAATATAAATGCGCCTACACACACACCTGGCCGTCCACATGATGTAACAGAAAACATGACTCATCAGACCAGGCCACCTCCTTCCATTGCGGTATCATCCAGTTCTGATATGCCCATTGTAGATGTTTTCGATGGTGGACAGGAGTCAGTATCAGTACTCTGACTGGTCCGTCCCAAACAGAGGAAGCTGTGATGCGCTGTGTGTTCTGATACCTTTCTCATAGCCAGCAGTAACTTTTTCAGCAATTTGTCCTACAGTAGCTTCCCTGTAGGATCCATGACCCCATGGCTGTTTCACCAGTTGGCCTTCCTTGGACCAACTTTTGGTTGGTACTGACCACGTCATACCAAGAACACACACAAAACCTGCCATTTTGGAGGTGCGCCGTCTCAATCAGTTGTAGCGAGATAATCAGTGTTATTCACTCGGCATGAAATGGTTACCGGGTCCCCGTGCTGTCCAGCATTAACTGAGTGTCAGCAACAGTGTCCCGGTCACAGGTGCAGCGTGCAATGGGTCTGTTTGGTGTCAGTGCAATCTTGGCAGAAGGCACTGACAGCATTCTGAGGTTATATGGTTTTCTTTTGTTTCCGTAAGGGCGGTGTGGTGGTGCAGTGGTTAGCATTGCTGCCTCACACCTCTGGGTTTGCATGTTCTCTCTGTCTTGTTATGGGGTTTCCTCCCGCAGTCCAAAAACATGCTGAGGCTAATTGGCGTTACTGAATTGTCCATCAGTGTGCATGTCTGGTGTGTGAATGTGCCCTGCAATGGGCTGGCCCCCCATCCTGGGTTGTTCCCTGCCCGTAGCTTCCTGGATAGGCTCCGGACCCACAAGGAGAAGTGGTTTCCGATGATGAATGTTTACATAAGGCATTGTCTATGGTAATGTTTATGCAAACAAAAATTGCGTAGCACGTGCTGCTGATTTTGTGGTTTTCAGTATAAAACTTGATTTCAGTTTGCATGAGTACTTTTCTAACATTTTCAGTACATTGTAACACTACGCTGATAATACTCCAGAGATACCTGGGCAATCTGTAAGGGCCAGAATCTCATCCTGGGTATCCCTGCTCTGTGTCATTGTAGCTTTATGCTATGGAGGCCCAGCCATGCAAGACAAAACAACATTTTCAAGAGCAAATGAAGGAGGCTTAGTGGGCAGCGGTGTGTCTCGCAGCTCCGGGCTGGCGGCCTGCATTCTGCCTCCGCTCTCGGTGGGCAAAGACGGCCTCATTCGTATTTCTCTGCTGTCCATGCGGTGTGAGCCCTGAGATGGATGTTACCCTGTCCGGGGCTTACCTCTGCCTCACTGCCTGGGATGGAATTCAGCCCCCCCCCCCTCAATGACCCTGGCCGTGGTAAACAGCGAAAAGATGAATGGAGGAACAAATTCAAAATGACAAACTAATAAAAAAGATAAATAATGCTTCGGACTGCTTGTTACATTCACTGAGAATGCAACAGCATTAATAGTGAAATATTTCGACAGTAACAGAGACCACAGGGTGAGATTGGTCACGGTGGGTCACTTTTCTTCACAGCCTGCTGCGTTCTGGGTTTTTCGACTGGCCTACCCACCCCCCCGATTTATGCTTTTTGTTGCCCCCGGAAACCTTTTTCCAATTAGAAAATGGTCGGGTGGATAAACTTACAATCGGAATAGATGGGTACAGTAATGAAACCGGCGTTTTGATTGGATGAACTGGACGTCGGCCATTGTTCTCTGGAAACAGAGGGCGGTACGGCTGCACTACTACAACAAGAGCCTGCAAAGGCTAGAGATGTGACATGATGTGTGTTCTGAAGATTTATTTATCTTCATTTTTTCTTGGGTCACTATTAATTTAAGTCTTACTTTTGATGCCAAAAATGCATACACACGATACGTAATATATTCTGATGGGCCAAAAACTTTATCAGCATCCCTACGTGACGTGAATAATGTCAACCGTAGTAAGAATGGTGTGTGTCAAGGTCTGGGATATATTAGCTAGCGAGCTAACATCCGGTATTCGTAACTGATATGTCGAATGCAGAGGAGATGGGCAGGGGTAAGGATCTGAGTGACTTTGACAAGAGCCAAATAATTATGGCCGGACGAGTGGGTAAGAGCATCTCTGAATGCTGTGGCGAGTACCTACTGAGAGGTCAGAAGAGTGGAAGGCCACAAACTGCCAACAGGGCGTTGGGCGGCCAAGACTCAGCCCTGCCAGACATAAGCGAAGGCCTTCCCATGTGGCACAAACCAGCAGAAGAGCTGCTGTGGCACAAACAGCAGACAACCTGGATGCTCTCGAGGCAGTAATGTGTCTCGACACACAATGCATCAAGCCCTGGCTGTATATGGGAGTACACTACTGTTTAAATGTTTGGGGTCACTTACAAATTCCTTATTTCCAAAAGAAAAGCGAATTTTCCTATAACAATAGTATCAAATGAAAAAATATAGTGTAGGTATTGTTAATGTTGTAAAATGACTATTGCAACTGGAAACAGCTGATTTTTATGTAATATTTACACTGGTATACAGAGACCTACTATCAGCAACCATCAGTCCTGTATTTCAGTGGCATGTTGTGTTTACTAACCCAAGTTTATCATTTTAAAAGGCAAATTTGATCGTTAGAGACCCATTTTGAAAAACTGCTAGCACAGCTGAGAACTGTTGTGCTGGTTAAAGAAGCGATAAAACTGGTCTTTAGGTTAGTTGAGTATCTGGAGCATCAACAATTGTGGGTTTTATTGCAGACACCTAATGACCAGAAAAGAAGAGCTTTTGTTGCTAAGTTTGGTCAGCCGGCTGGAGGGAGATTTTCAATTTGAGACAAGTCCACACAGGCATTTATGTGTATGTAACATTTTTATTACCTTGTAATTAGTCTGTAGGGTTTGCAAACTACCCCAACACTTTTGGTGAGGCTAATTTGAGATTCATAATGGAATAATATAGCTTTGCTCTAAGATATCTTGCATGAGCATGAGATTCTGAATGCATGAGTGTCAAGCGAGATGCGTGACAGTTGGCAGTGTGCCTTGGGTACGAGTCTGTTCCTGTATGCGAGTGGGGGTAGCTCCATTAGTTATAGATAGCTTAGGCATCCTTATTATAAAAACACTGTACTGTTTAACTGCTTATATGGTCAAATTAAAAATAGATAATATTGTATTGTAATATACAGTAAATATTGTTAAAAACAAAATATGGGCGACAAGCTGGATTAAGGAGCCGTCCAGCTTGTATTCACCACTGCCCCTCCCCCCCACTGCAGCCTCCAAGAGCACCTGGCTGCTGGCACCACAGATCACGTAGCCTTGGCCCAGGGAGGGAAACGCAGACAAGGCGCGGACATGGCGGCTAGGCCATGCGGAAATGTAGGCGAGGGCTGGCGGGGCCCATCCCGACTGGTTGAGGGCCGGCCGGGCCCATCCCAACTGGTAGAGGGACAGCCCATCCCGACTGGTAGAGGGCCGGCTGGGCCCATCCCGACTGGGAGAGGGACAGCCCATCCCGACTGGTAGAGGGCCGGCTGGGCCCATCCCGACTGGGAGAGGGACGGTCGGCCCCATCCCGACTGGGTGAGGCTGACTCCGTTGGTGAAGCAGCCACGGGTCCAGTGCCCCCCCATCCCACTCTGGCTCTGCTCAATGCTAACACAGCCTCTTGGTCACGGTGGGGAGTCACTTTGCCCCTAAATTTGTTACCCCCTCCATTTGGACTCCCTTTACCTTTCAGTGTCTGAGGTTGCTGGTTCTTTCTAGGCAAGCTCTACCCCTTTTTTATCAAAAATAGCACAATAGTGCCCCAGTTGTGATAGCACTGTGCTACTCTGGGTTAGTGATTCGAAGCCCCCACCAGCACCGCGTGAGGTGAGGAGTGAGGAGGAGTTCACACAGCCTTTTTGTGTCATGGTGGCCTTTCTGTCCTTTCCTCCCGCAGTCTGAAAATGCCCATCCCATGTGCTGTGTGACGGACTGGCATCCTCTCTCAGGCGTTCCTCTCCTAGAGAGTATGGATGGATAATCTCAGGCACAGATACACACATCGTAGCTTGCCCTAGAGAATTCCAGCAGGTCTGTTCAGCCTCAGTGCCAGCTAGGTCTCTGTTAAAACAGGATAGTGGACATGTCATTAGTCCATAGTCGACAGTTCAATTGTAATGAAAGAATATGTTTACAGAGGCTGCCTTGTGCCCGTGGCATCCGGGATAGGCTGTGGACGCCCCCGCGACCCTGAATAGGACAAGTGGTTCCGGAAAATGGATGGATGGATGGAGGTTGTCCAACTGAGTGTCCAGCACAGTAACGATAATGTAAGTGTTGGCTTTAAATCCGTGTTTATCCGTACTCTCAGCTTATTGACATATTTTGGGTCAGCACAGCAGTTTCGTTTCGACGGCATCGTGCAAACCTGTCATTTTAAGTTTTCTCTCCACTGAGCTCCTGCAATTTTGCAAACCGGTTCGGAAAGACCTGGCATGGGGATCGCCACGGAAACCGATCGGCCCTGCAGCCTGCTGTGTGAGCGGGTTGCTTTTAGGCCTTCCTTCTTGGGAGGTTATATGAATATTCCAAAGCTGACATTTTTCCCAGCTCATTTGGCAGTGCTCAGCTAGATCGCAGAGCCCTGTGTGTATTTGTATGTGTGTGTGCGTGTGTGTGTTTGTGTGTGTGCGTGGCCAGCCTGGCACCCGGCCCAAGCTCTGATCCCTCTGAATCTGTACAGACTTATTCACATACCGAGTTAATACTGCAATCTCAACACACTCCTGTAAGACTGAAGCAGTATGATTCATCATCAGACTATTTGATTATTAATTCTTAATCTTTGGGGCTTGTATCTTTCTCAGTGTTATTGCTAGATACCTTTGGAAATTATGGATATTGAATAATAGATTTCCACACTTGAATCGTGTGAAGTAAGTTAGCGATTCTGTTTTGTTTGTCATTGTACTCTGATATACAAATGACTTTATATCTAGTGCTTGAGACCAGCAGGCATAATTAAAATTAAAACTCAACACTTTTACCTAGCTTGCTGACTGCAGTTTGCTCTTTTCTTGCATGCTAGGGCTATATCTCCGATCCATTTAAGAGCAATAATCTCCCAGCTAAGCTCAAATGAGATTTAGTTTCTCAGTGGACTTTATCAAATTTAATTATAATATCTATAATTACCAAAGCAATCTTCTGTGGGTGTATGAATTATAATTTCAAGTGGAACTATGACATTAGCAGTGTAACTTCAGTTCCAGTAGCGTTGGCCATGCATGCTGCTTTTTGTAGCTGCACATGAACACGTCTGTATTAATTGCTTAGGAGTTTATCTTGCGGCTCCATTGTGGCCCAGCCTGAATGTGACTCCTTGCCTCGGAAGCCTCTTCACATTCGAAACGATTAGATTCGGAGATTTCGCTTGATCATCGGTTATGTAAAAAGGGCACCGTGAGCATCAAAAGGGGGCCGCGATCGATCATTCAAAGGCCGGGCGGGGGCTAAGGCAACCCCCCCTACCCCCCGCGGGTATGTACATGGCCATGGAGTGCTGGAAAGCCGTACTGCAGATGGTGACGGCTCAGCGTCCGGAGCTGAGAACACCGGAGATGATTCCTGTGCTTCGTTGCTTCTTCTGAGGTGTTGCAAAGACATTTGCTTTTGGGCAGATTTGGCGGACGGATCTCTGGGAGCGAATAGGCGATGTTTCTGACGGATTTCCCTGCCTGAAGATCAGGCTCTGGAAACTTAATTAAAAAAGAACAAGCGCGCACGCACACTTACACACACACACGTGTTAACAGTAATTTAGAGACACTGATTCTTGAAACACATAGACTAGAGCTTGGGATAGGGCAAGCAAGGAAGCACGCTTGACACACACGGGGCCAAATCGAACCCGTAACCCTCCTCCTCTCCTTCAAACAGGCATGTAAAGTGCAGCATATGCAAGAATAAGCCCGCCTCCCTCCCCGCCCACTTGATATGGACAAAGTAACCCTAGCTGTCCTTGAAAGTTAAAATCCCTGAAAACTGTCAGCGGGCCAGATGTGGCATATTGGAGCTGAGAATGGCGGGTGACTATAGTGCTGAAGGATGGGGGCTGCGAGTGGGTGCTCAGCGGGGAGGCACACTGCAGGGGGCGCTCTTTCCCTCACCAACTTTAATCCCTCGTCATCCTTCACCTCTGGCAACTTCCAGCTTTACCGAATCAGTGGAGTGTTTTCCCACAGAAGAGGAGAGCAGAATTGTGCAGCGTCTGTCAAAATCCCCGTCAGCGCTGCTAATTAGACTACAGCTTTTTCTAAAATAAAAGTAGCGAGGGCTAAAGGTAGAAATAGACACGGCAGCCAGCCTCTGCAATGTCCTCCCAAAACAGAACAACAGAGAATGACCGATTCTTATGAAATACCAGCAATATAATATGACTGGTTTAGGGGAGAAAAAATATGCTTTTTTCTAACATTTAGCAAATTAGGGAAGAAACTATTGACTCTTTATATCTTAAACAATTAATTCACACGCTATCGTCTTTCATTTTTGGAAAAAAAACATTATCTAGAATAAATGAGGAATAGCTAAATTTGAGAATAAGGCACAAAACATTAATTAAAATCCCAAATAGTTTCCTTCACATAGATAGAAGGACGTGCATTAGGCATTTTACCTACACTTGGCGGCCAGTTTATTAGCTACTAATCATCCATCCATTTTCTGAAACCGCTTGTCCTGTTCAGGGTCACGGGGGTCCGGAGCCTATCCTGGAAGCTCTGGATACAAGGCAGGGAACAACCCAGGATGGGGGCCAGCCCATCACAGGGCACACTCACACCAAACACTCACACCTATAGGCAATTTTAGTAACTCCAATCAGCCTCAGCATGTTTTTGGAATGTAGGCGGAAATTGGAGGAAACCCCACGGTGACACGGGGAGAACATGCAAGCTCCAGGCACATGGAATCTGGGCCGAGACTTGAACCCTGGTCCCAGAGGTGTGAGGTAACCGTGCTAAGCACTGCAGAACCAGCCGCGTGCCTACAGCTGAGTCGAGACCGCAGGCAGGGCAGACACGGTCAGGAGATTTAGCGGGTGTTTGGCTAGGTACTAGAATGACTAAGACACTTGGTCTCAGAAACAGCTGCCCTACTGGGGGTTCTCGTTCTGTGGTGTCTGGAGTTTACAGAGGATGGTTTGATAAACTAAAAACATCCAGGCAGTGGCTGTTTTGTTGCTAAAACACCTTGTTAATGAGAGAGGTCAGGGGAGAATGGCCAGACTTGTTAAAGCTAACAGGAAGGCCAAAAATAACATCTGAGAACAGCAGTGGAGTGTGGAGAGGAATCTCTGGGCACACAACTTATGAAGCCTTGATACAGGTCTGGAGGCAAAAGGTCCTGCCTGTTCCACCACAGCAGTGCTTCATGAATTGGCCATTGAGTGTATAATCTCTGTTCTCATGTATACTTATTATCTAGCCTCCACCCATATATTCTGGACAGGAATATGCGGGAGCATGATAATTTCATGAAATTCCTTAGTGTTAGATCAGGGGTGGGCAATCTTATCCGCAAAGGACCGCTGTGTATGCAGGTTTTCGGGATAACCCTAAGGTCAGCTGTTCAAGCCCAGGTGTGAGGACTCGCCTGCCAATCAGTCCTCTAATTAGTAACCTAATTAGGGAGTTGCAGCGAAAACCTGCATACACAGCGGCCCTTTGCGGGTAAGATTGCCCCCCCCCCCCCCCCCCCCCGCCCACCCCCTCCCCCCCCCCCCGTCCCCTCGGCTGGGGCATCTGAGAAATGAGTGTGAGAAAAGAGA
>JAODKM010000042.1:17037853-17058537 GCA_026780845.1 Petrocephalus sullivani
TTCTTGTCTGCTTGTTTTGTTCGTTCTGGCGCTTGGGCGGGGTGTGTGGGCGGGCGGGGGGGGGGCAGGCGGGGGCGGTGATATTTACACATCACCGTCCCGGCTCTAAGAGCAGAGGAATTATGCCGGAATCCAATATTCCTGGGACCTTGCTGTCATTCTGTTCCCAGCACAGATCGCATTGCCCCGAGACAGAAAATGGGCCTTTAACAATTCAGACGTCTTTTTTGGATGATTCCCATATGAGCTACTAAGGGTTATGGGGGCTTGTGTTTTATTTAGTGTCATAATTGACAGAAGCATTTCGTATATTGAAGCTGGTATTTAGAGAATATGCTTTTATAGCTTGAGAGTTCAAATAACTTCAAAATGCTCCTATTCAAAAATGTGACATTAAGCAAACTCAGCTGAAATAAATGTGAGGTTCAAATGGGAATCATTTGTTTGCATTGTTTTGATTATGAATTCTGCCGATTTGACTATATACAATTATGTAAAAATGTGCATGTATACAGCACTGTAAGTGTAATATAAATGCAACTTTTTAACCGTTTATCCTTGTCAGGGATGCTCGGGGGAGTGGGGGTGGTTGCCCCCCAGCCTCGTGTCCTGTTCTTCTTGGGTAGACTCCAGGCCCACTGACGTCTTCACAGGCATCTTTAACATTTCCATGAGCCATCGCCCCGACGTGCTTCAGAGCCACCAGCATCATGCCCATGCTGAAAAAGTCTCCTGCCTCCATGACTACGCCCCATAGCCCAGGCGCGCCTGTCATCATGAAGTGCTTTAACAGGCTAGTCATGGGGCACCTGGAAGGCAGACTTCCCCAAACCACATGACCCCCTGCCAATGTGCGCATTGCCCAAGCCCTCCCACTGCGGATGCCATGTCCTCCCTCTATCTGGCCTTTTCATATCTAGAAAGGAAGTACAAGTGCATGAATGCTATTCACTGCCTTCCGCTCTACACCATCACCCCGAGAAGCTCATAGGGAAGTTGAGCCCCCCCCGGGGCTGTGTACTCAGCCCACCCCTGTTCACATCTCCAACTCCATCAGCAAATTTGCTGCTCCTGGGGCAGTACCGCTCCCATCCTCACCGCATTCCCCGGGGGCCCCATCGAGAGTGTCCCGTCCAGCTGCATTGCTCTCCAGTTTGGGAGGTGTCCGAAGGGGACCTGGTTCTGGACTAAGGGGAGGTAATTCCTTTTGCGAGCGGGAAGCAGACTGATACCCAAGGGGTGATCACAAGGGGTGATCCCAGACAGCTGCGATGGAAAAGAGGTTGGGCACGCTAATTTATACAATGAGTCGAGCTCTTTCTGGATGGTCTCCCCTCCATAAACACCCAGTTTTTGCTCTTCTCCTGGCTAGCTTCTGTTCCTTTACCCTGTTTGTTACAGAAGCTTGGGTAATTGGCTATTATGGAGCATCCGTCCCAGCTCTGCCCCACGGCCATCCTCCCTCTTTGCTGCCCACCTCCTCACCGATGTACACTTTACACTAATCTGCCATCCACTAGCACATTGTCACTTTTTGGCCATTTGCATCGTTTCCTGTCTTAAACATCCCATCATTGTTCACTTTCACGTTGTGTCAGTGTTGGGGGATGTGACCCCACTTTCCCCAAGCCCTTTTCCAGACTGTCCATAACCGCCCTGTGTCACCGCATGCAGTGCTGCTGAATATGGTGTGACGATGACGCCACACATGACTTGATCTGACTTGACTTGACACCTGTGTTGATAAGCAGTTTTGGAAGGTGGACAGAGGCATATTGAATGAATGACAGTAAGTGCTGTGCAAGAAGTTCAAGGGAGATGCCAATCTCACACTGGTGACATCACAGCAAGCACTCATGGCATGAAGCTGATTAATCCCTTCAGCTGGAGACTCGGGCCATTAGGTGAGAGTTTGTTTTTACCTGGTAAAATGTCTCGGCTGTGCAGGGTTGGGATCAAGCTCTTCTCAGTGGCACGGCTGCTGGATACGCCATTGGAGGATTTAAATAAAGACGTGGGGT
Source organism: Petrocephalus sullivani (assembly GCA_026780845.1). Classification (NCBI taxonomy): domain Eukaryota; kingdom Metazoa; phylum Chordata; class Actinopteri; order Osteoglossiformes; family Mormyridae; genus Petrocephalus; species Petrocephalus sullivani. The sequence goes on from JAODKM010000042.1 coordinate 17,039,875, forward strand.
TAAGATACGGAGACATCTTCATGCTGATTTCAGCATCTCGGGATGGGTGGTCGGGGTCCAGGTTCCAGTGACCATGCACTGGATCAGCTGTTATGGAAGAGGGGTGGATGGATGGGACTGGTGATGAAGGTCTGTGTAGAATAGCTGTTTCTTTGGATGCCACAGAGGATGACCTCATGTGCTCACCTGTACCATATCATATCCCTACCTAGTGGGGGGCATCACCCCCGCTAGGCTTAGGCAGTATCTTTTTTACACTGTCACACCATACGTTTTACTTTGACGATATTTTCAAAACCAGCGTTATTCCTTTATTTTCTTGCACAAGATAAAATTCACAGATTCCCCATGATAAATTTCGCCGAGCGAAAATATGGCAGCGTACCCAAAAAAAGCCATGACCCCCGGCAGGATAAGTGGTTAGAATATGGACGCATAATGACAGGTTCGTAGACCTTGTGTTCTCCTGGCTCCGAGCGCCGGCTGGTAGACTTACTTCAAAACATATTATAAGTGTTACTTTGCTTCCTACATTAACATATAGGCACATTAAAAAGAAATCGGACGCGAGAGGCTCGCTCTGTCGACGCGCCACCGAGCGGAAAAGTGAAAACCTCCCCGGGGAGGACGCGGGGGGGGGCCTTGCCGAAGAGCGTAAACAGCAGGCATTAATATCTGCCCTGCTTTATGCTGCTTCTCCGCACGCGCTGCTTTGCATACGTAAAACAGCGCGAATAAGAAAAGGCGGCCAGATGTTCTTTCATGTCTTTTGTTGTCGGGTTGGCCAGCATTTTCATGCTAATACGCGGCACGTTGCAGGCTGGAGTGTGCCTTTGTAGCTCCGCACAGCATCCGAGCTCCCCCCCTCCACCACCACCACCACCACCCCCCCGTACGGCTGAAAGGGACGCCTCTGCCTGTCCCCTCAGTCCTGGCTTGTCACTCTCACTCTCTCTCCTCTGCTCGTCGCTGTAAATGACTCTTGTTGAGCATGATTGAAGAGCGGGATCAATATAGCGGCTCGCTCTGAAGCGCCGTCCGCCGTTAGCCGACCGTGCCGCGGATACAGCCGCCAACTGCATGCAGCAGCCGGTCAGCGGCATGAGCGCCACGTCGGGGTCGAGCCCCTCCCGGCGTTGCTCTGTTCTTGGAGGAGTGCAAAGGCGTAATTAAAAGCATACAATATTCAGCAGCAGTCTGCCAGCAGAGAGAAGCATTCGAAGGATGAATTAACAAGACTTTGGAGTCCTTGGACTTGGGGGGGCGGGGGACGTATTCTATTCTCTCTTTGATCTAAAGCCATTGGCTGCGCTGCATGCCCAGGAGGCCAGCGAGGTGTGCTCTGGCTGCGCATCGGCTCCAAGCATCTGCGCAAACATGCATGTGTCTGCGCACTTCCACAAGTGTTTGCACACATTTGCACTCTTTCGCACGTGTCTGCACACATGCACGTGTCTGCAGAGTTAAGATGCTTCCCATATGGACCACTTGCATGTGTGGAGTAAAGCATGGCACCGATCTGCGTTGGCATGACTGTGTGCGTGTTTCTGAGTCCATGTACATGCCTATGTCTGCATATGTGTGTCCTCAGTATTCTAGTGTGACTCCCGATTTCCAAATTCCCCCCCCCCCCCCCAAGGCCTAGCTCTGGGTCTGTCCATCTGTCTAACACATTTAAATGTCAAAAGTCTTTAATTTATGATTTATATTTATTAAGACTGGGAAATTTGTTGCGTTAAGGCATAGCTTTAATTCATTAAGTCATAATGCATTATTATTTTTTTAATCATGTTAACACATGCAGTATTTTGTTACTCAAATGGGAGAATAATACAAGCAAAGATTTTAATGGAGACCGATGATTTTCTTCCCTGTCGTAAACCACGCAAGAGATTAGGGGTGTTTCTCAATACCAAGAATGCAAAGATCGTACTTCTGTTTTGCTAACTTGCATCCCCAAAAAACAAATTTGGGACGCGATGAATCATGGGATTGTGTGTTCATTTAGTGAGGATGCAACCGATGCATCCTTGATATGACATCTGGGGATTATAAGTATTCTTAGTATAGAAACTGTACTTCAGCAAACAACGGTCAAGTATGCATATTGAGAAACACTCATTCAGTTAAGGTGTCTTTGAAAATCACCAGATGGAGGCATACATAAGTTAAAAATATCGTAATTTGCAGTATTTATTTGATTTTATTGAAGGTTCATTGCTTAAAATTATAAGTGCACTTTCAGCGGCTGTCATGCTTCTGTTTTTAGATCCATTTGCCAAATAGGTTTTAGATTTTAGATCGATCGTGTCGTCTGAATTTAATAGCGTGTCAATCTGCCTGCTGAGTACCTGCGATTATATGTACATGTGGTATGTCCTTAACCGCCAAGGCAAGATTAAATATAATAATCATTTAAAATCCATACTTGCCTCCTCACTGCCTTCTCTTGTTTAATTGCATCGAGCCTTTTTTGAAAGCATTGAAATTCTGCTTGTACTTGCAAGTAGTATTTGTGTTGGAAATGAGTAATCTGTGCATCACAAGTTTAAGTTAAACCATTAATAAATATAAAAATACAAGTCATTCTCAGGAATTTGAGCTATAACGAACAACATTATTTTTCTTGTAGAGCAATTGACATTACCTTAACTTTATAGATTTATTAAAATTGTCATTTGTGGCTCTGTTGATTTTCTTAAAGGCACCTACAACTTGGTTTTGTAGTGTTCTCTCACCTCCTGTTATGGTCTGCCTGTTATGTTTCTATTTGTCCAACAGAGGGCACTGCTGATAATCCCGTTTCCTCCCTGTCTGGCGCTAATGAGCCACACCTGTCCCTCATTTGGTCCTCTTCAGTCTGCGTATGTGTGCCTGGCCTTGCCTTCCTCTCCAGATCAGTCAGTATCCTGTAGGTATCATTTGCTTCCTGTGTGTTAGTGTTAGTCTTGCCAGTACAGTCATTGCTTGTTGTAATAATGACCCTTTGTTGTTTAAAGAGCTTCATCATAGATCGTCACTCCTTCCCGTCGTCTGATTGTGACACCTCCGGAAAAAAAAAAAAAATCCGAAAAAAATGGTAATATAACAAAGCCAATTCATTACCCCAAAGACAAAATCATCAGTTTGTATAATTTAAGCCTGTCGCCAAACTCATTTTAAAAATGATAGAAAATTGATATGGTATGGTAATGACTTTTGTTACAGAATGTGAGAATGACCCATATACTCCTCTTTGTGTTAATTCTACATTAATTTAGGGATTCAGTGCGCAAATATTTATGAGTGCAAGTTTTAATATTAGGTGCAATTAATCATGATTAGTCACAGAAAACTTCCACTTAGTTATTTTTTGATTCACAGCCCCAACATTTATATGTGATTATAAGTGCTATACATACATGTCTATATGATATCCACATAGTTAAATACTTAATTACACCAATGAGCTAAAACATTGTGATCACTGCCATTATAAACTGGATCTTGACATGCACCATTTTTACGTTTTACACCATAATCACTCTTACTTTCTTTAATCTTAATTGCTTCATATGGGGGTGGTCATAATGTTCTGGCACATCGGTGTATATGCTCTCATGATTACTTGAAAAAATAAATGTTTCAATAGCAATTAAACCTTGGAAGTGTTAATCCTACCCCAGAACAATTATTGCTGATTAGTCTTAAATATTGTAATTTAAAGTTTGCAGAACCTTAATGTAAGATAATCTAATTATACTATAAGTATTTTGGTTGCAAAATATCTATCTATCCAGTATATACTATACTATACTATACTATACTATAAAGGGATTTCTGAATCGAAGTTTTTTTCTGTGATCCTATGAATGAGGTCTGTTTTCTTCACCAATTCCATCACAGGGTAAGGACAGCTTTAGCCTTGTCAAACTATTTTCAACTATTTTGAGCTTCCGCAGGAGGTCTGTGTAGAGCTTGGGCAGGATCGGAGCAAGGACAACAGGATGTTTCTATCGGCAGCGACCCAGACACAAACTCCACAGACTCCTCAATCCCTCCAGCTGTCTTAAAAGCAAAGAATGGACGCGTTTCGAATCTTAAACTGTAAGACGCAAAGACGTTCTCCATGGAGAAGCAAGTAAGACGGTTTCTTATGAGGGCAGGTTCCCACTACAAGGAGTAACACAAGCATTAATTTTATTCGGGTGTTGACTTTGAGTCCAGCTTCAGTGCGGCTCTCTGGCCCGGGGCCCGGCTGGCGCTGCCCGTGGCCACGCTTGCCTCTCGCTGCCTCGCTGCCTCCCCACCTCCTCGCCTCCGCGGCTGGGATCGGGTGCATTCACATGCTGCTGCGGGCCCCAGGCCTGCTTAATTGGCTGTTGTCTCTGAGAACACCTCTGCCAGGGTGGGGGGGGGTCGTTAACACCGCCCGGCTTCCGATATTACGTGCTCGTCGCCCGTTCGGTTCATAAGAGGCAGCTCCAAGGCGGGGGTGCCCCTGCTGTGTTAGCCTGTAATGAGGCTGTTGCACTGCCAGACGGCACGAGGCTCCTGCGCTGCCGTGCGATTTGGGGGGGGGGATCGGATGGCTGTGGATATGGCTGCGAATCAGAGGCACCACGGTAGGGGGCAGGCCCTGGGGGAGGGGGGCCTGGGCTGGCCCTGGCCGTATCTTATTGGTGTACTGATCTAAAGGCGTGTCAAAAGCCAGCCAATCAACGCGACAGTGATTTATTAAATGCAAAAGGCGAGTTTGTTTTCAATACATTTAGAATAGATCCCAAGTAGAGTCTCTGCTCTTCGTTTACTCTTAGCTCCTATCGGTTTCTCTTTTTTGTCGCCGCACCTCCACCTGCGATGGCTCTGACACCCTGCAGGCCTGAAGCAGCCAAACGCCGAGGGATGCAAAGCCTCCCTGTATGGGGGAGTCAGCCAGAGCTGTTCTGTCTCCAAGGTTTAGTCAGATTTCTTTCACACGCTTCATTCTTTCCGCCTTTCTCGTTTTTTGCAGCCTGGCTACTTTCCCGTCCCCCTTTGAAAGTCCTGGCTGGTAATTACTGTGTGATTAAGAATTCGAATAAAGCTAAAAGAGGACGTTTGTACCGTGTGACCTTGCAGTCTGGAATAAATTCCTCCATCCTCGGTGGCGTTCACACAATGGCCCTTGGAAGACGTGCCGCTGTTGCTTCGCACCTTCCGTCGTCGCCGCGAGGGGAAGCCGGTCCTTTCAGCACAAACCGTCGGCTTCCTGATTAAAAAGGGCCGCATTCCGGCACGTTTATGATTTCTTCTTTGGTGTATCCTAACCCTCTGGTTTTTGACAGCTCAGTTAGGCATGCACCCATGACGACATCAGGTCAAATCCTTCTGTCCTTTTCCTCACGCACATCACTCCAAAGGAGACCCATGCAGAGTCCACACACAACGGGGCGGGAATGACACACGGAACCCTGTAGGTATGAGGCTACCTCCATCCATCCATACATCTACCATCACTGTGAGCCTGGATCCTATCCCTGGATGCCCAGGGCACAAGGCAGGGGGAAGCCTGGGAGTGATTCCACTCACTCACACAGTCATACACATTTAGAGACATCCCACGTGACACAGGGAGAACACACAAACTCCACTCACACAGCCCGGGGCGGGAACCCACAACCTTAGGGATGTGAGGCTTCTCTCACAGCCTGGGGTGGGAACCCACAACCGTAAGGATGTGAGGCTTCTAGCTTACAGCGGAATAAAATTATGTGTGATGAACGCAAGTGTTGCATGGCTGCATAGCTCTGCAGTTTGGACCCTGTATTTTGTGAACGGACGGTTATTAGTTCAAATCTCGTGGCTGGCAGAGTGATGCTACTGTCGGGACTGAGGGCATGTAAATCTCTGCCAAATATATATATTCAAGCAAACCCAACAGACCAAAATTGGAGTTAGTAGATAATTTGTCATAAACAAACATGCTTAGCTCAGCCATTATTTTAGCATAAAGAATTTACTAATTAATAACACAAAAAGAGAGCAGTGTGTTTATTTCTGTATTTTTTCAGAAATACAAAAGATATGTGTTTTTTTTTTTAACAATGTCTGCTGAGGAATTGAAGCCAGCGAGAGGATGTTTTTCCCCCCCTTTAAATGGCAGGTCCTTCCTAAAAATGATTTTATGAAAAAAGATTCCGCTGACGTTCGCTTGAGTGTTTAAACAAATTCGTCTCTAAAAGCTTGTCAACAGCCAGGGCGAGCCTGAGCCTGGAGGGTGAGGAGATGATGGAGAAGCTAATGTGCTGTAAAAGAAAAAAAAAAACAAGCTAAAACCGCTTTATTACCTTAGCGGTCGACTGGCGAGCGGCCTTGTGACTCGTGGGTGACGAGCAAGAGCCCCGCCTCCATCCTGAGTCCACGTGTCCCCAAGGCAGAGAAATGACGCGATGTGACCCCACGCTCGCGAAGCCTGTCTGCGGGACCCCCTGCCGGTCACATAACTCAGGTTATTATTCAGTCTCGGCTCCATTTTGTACAGTGTGCTATTTATGGCGATGCTGTTAATGCTGTTGTGGCTGCTATGCTTGTATGATTAGGGGCATTATTGAAAATGCAGAAGGACTGAAAAGGCCCAAATTGTGCGAGCCATCTCAGAGGGGACAATGGAGATATGCACCATATTTCCCATAATAATCATTTATGGCTCTTCTCCAAGGCAAGAGGAGAGAAACGTAAACAGAACAAAACAAGATGGATGGCACACGCTCCACATGGCTGACTCGCTTGTAATTAATACCTTACAGTGTTAATCCGCGATTAATTACCTATGGCTTATGGATAAATATGAAACTTCAAAGTCACAGTAAGATCTAAGCCCGATCTGTAAACCCACCAGGAGATCGCAGCGCTAAGTGGTGGTGCTTTGTCTAGTCAGATTACGCTGTTTGTAAAACAAAAAAAAATACAACTTTGAGCAACAAAGATCCCAGAGCTGTCGATCAACACAGCCACATGCAATAACAGGGCACAGGACACTCTGTTCCGAAAGGGGGTAGTCTGGGTGTTACGACTGATCTAACTGTGGAGGCAATGCAAGTTTATTTATATAGCACAATTCAGACACGAGGCAATTCAGGGTGCTTTACAAAGACAAATAAAATCACATTTAAAAGATAAGGAAAAAAGGAAATATAATAAAATTGAATAAATATAATAACAATAATAATGAGCCGAAACAAACAAATGTATTTGTATCACCGATTTACAAAGACTCCATAAAGTCTCCATCAAGAGGGTCGGCAATGGAGTGCATGCCAAGGAAAGCTGAAGTAGAGATTTATAGAAGAATAGAATAAAATGTCATTATTATTATTGTACAGATAGCAAGTACAACAAAATGTAATCTCCACATATCCCATGATGCTTTGCTACGAGACGCAAAAAAGCAAGCGAAAGCAAACTTTGGTGTCAAAGCAGGGGGTCACCCATGTATTCGGCACCCCTGGAGCAGATCTTGGGTACGAGGGTCTTGCTTGAGGGCACAACCGTGATACAAATTCTCTGGTGACCCCAGGATTTGGACCAGTAACCTTCCAGACACAAACACAGACCGTTAAAGCCACACACCACCCTCTGGTCAAGGTAAAGGCTTCTGTGTGCAGGAGAACAGGTTTATTCTGACTGACTTATGAGGACCAGTGGAGACCAATATCAGGATGAAAAATATAAAAAGCATAATGAATTTAACAAAAAATCGTCGTAAGTTATGAAGGACATGAATGGGTATTTGGATGTATGCTGAAGATATTTTTTTATAGGTTAGGTGACTAACTTTTTTCACTCTTGAAGGGAACTTTAGTTAGTTTAGTTAGACTGTTAGCTATTAGCAGGGGCAGAGTGGCAACAGCATAGAACAGCCCAGGAATTTGGCATGGGTGGGTTTCTTTGGTATATTTTGGCACCAACCGGAGGGGGGGAGTACCCCCATGGTATATTTTGTCCAACAAATAATCCATTAATCATCTCCTTCGACTAACCAGGAAACACACTGCAATCAACTGACCAGTGCACCCAATAAGAGGGTCGGACCCTCACAAGAGCAGCCCACAGGGAAAATTCCTGAACTACTCGATGGTTCGTCCACACCTGGGTATTACCAATTTGGCATCAGATATTTGTCACGCCCAGGCAGAGGTGTAACGACCCACAAGGCAGCGTGTTGCAGAGTAACCCCTAGTAGGGTAGGTTTATTAACCAAAGCACACGGGACAGAAGGCTGTGACAGCCGACAATGACCGGATTGATGAATACAGGACTAGGAAGCACTTAAATACAGGGGCAACACCAGGCAGCAATCAGTGAGCAACAAGAGGGCAGAAAGAGAGATCAGTCTAACAGGCTCTGGTGTGGCTGCTTTAGAGCCACGCCCAGGGAAACAGGGACTGAACGCGCTGGGCAGGGCTGGACGTGACAATATTAGCTATTGCAAAAACAGATGCACTAGCAGGTATTAACAATACAGCACCAGATTTTGTATTAGCGACACCACATCAGATATTAGCAATTAGCTATTAATATGGTGTTGTTAGCTTTGAGCAATACGGCATCAGATATTTGCTATTAGCTGTTAACAATATGGTGTTGTTAGCTTTGAGCAATGCGGCATCAGATATTTGCTATTAGCTGTTAACAATATGGTATTGTTAGCTTTGAGCAATGCGGCATCAGATATTTGCTATTAGCTATTAGTAAAAAGACCCCAGATATTTGCTATTAGCTATTAGCTATTAGCGATATGACATAAGATGAATTTACCGCGGGTGGGAATCAGGATGATAAGGTGTGAGGCTGCAGCGCTAGTCACCGACTTAATAATTACTATGCTAAAACTATTTTTTTTTATGTGGATGCAGTTGCGTTATTAGTATTTGCATTTAGTAGTATTTAGTAGCAAGCTAGCATATATGTTTATCTACAGAACAACAGAAATTAAAGTCTTAATAAAATAAGTAGCTGCTAGCAAAGGTCAGCACATCCCTCATCAGGATTCCTCCAGTTCGTCGGCTCACTGGGAACGGTGCTGACCCACGATGTGAGCGCCGGGCTCCTCTCAAGGTGAAAACTGTTAACTCTTCAGCACTCGCTCATCTCTTACCCTCCGCGATAAACAGAACGCTTTCCCAGTCCGATGCATGGAAAAAAAAGCTTCATTAACTTTATAAGGGATTATACAGCAGGCTTATTTGCGAAGCTGGATTGTGAGCGAAATCCCCAGGGGACCAACAGTCCCCCCCCCCCCAGTACAGGCTTGTCTAATTCCTGCTTGCCTCCTCTCCCTATTTTCATCCTTCATTATCACACCGAGTGGGGGGTCCTCGTCGGGGGCCCCCCCGTACTGCAGAAATCCATTTGTGCCTGTCAGGCGGCGTGTGTGGAGCCCGAGACGGGCCTGATGCGATGCGGGCTGTGGGGGGGCCGCGTCCGACAGGTAGATCCCTCCGTAAGCAAACGGACAGTTTACGTGGATAATTTCTTAACGTTTCGTCGGGCAGCTGTCAAGTCGACGTCGACTCCTGGCGGGATTCCCCCTCAAATGTCCTGCCGTCTGTCTGCATCCTCAGCTATCCTGCCGGCCTGCTCTTCTTAACACAAGTAATTGATAATTAAGCATCCGCACACACAGCGATTCACATACACAGTTATGATCACGTCAGGCTGCTGGGCCCTGCGGGGAATCCGCCATTACGACCTCCATTTGGGCCTACGCTTGTCTTTCACCACTGTCAAGTTGGCTTCGAGGGACCGTCAGCCGAGGCAAAACCCGGTATATGCCAGCCGAAAGTTCTTTCCTCACCGACGTGTTGCACCGGACAAATAATCAGATGTGAACCTGAAATGTAAATGTAAAAATTTTATTGGTCCACTACCCAGTGCCAAACGGGGGGGTATCATCATTGCTCTGTGAAAATTGATAAATCCTCCAAATGGGCTGAAGCAATTCCCACTCGTAATAACACTGTGAGCTCAGTGGCACGCGAGCTAGGGGACCGAATCACCCCTCTATGGGGGGGCGCTAATCCAAATTGAATGTGACTGCGGCCCCCATATTCCACTAACATTAACTGCTGGAGGGGATCCACCTGAAAACATATACAGATTACTAGCAGAATGGGCTTTCAATACAGAAAAATGGCTTGGACCCTTGAGTCAAGCTCTGTGACAGCCAGGATTCGGGGGGACGGGGGTGTAGATATTTTAAAGGGCCATCCACACCACAAAAGACCACATCGCCTAGGGAAAGCGCTACATCACTTAAGGTAAATCTTTTGCACCTTTTGACACGGAAGCCCTGACCAGACATGCCGAAATCATGCCAGTCTCTGAATCATGTCTTTGGATGTCATTTTGCCAGCCAAACACCAATTCCGCGAGACATCGCAGTCCTCAGGCTTCGACAATGCCACGGCGTCTAATATCCCGACAAACTACCAGTGACACAAATCCCTTCATGGGATTTGCTCCGAAATTTCTGAGGTGGAACGATTCATTAAGACGCCACCTATGCAAATATCCCTGTGACCGAAATGCAGTGTGTCAGTGACTGATGGGCTGCGCATAAAAATGTCACCCTCACCAAGCGTGTGTCACCATCACACCCTATGGACCGGTACTGTTCAATCTATCAGGGCCATTTTGGCTGGGTAAAGCTACTGTGATGGGAGTAAACACAAAACATTGTGGAATCAATAAGGGACAATCATAAACTAATATCCTCCCCCTGACAGACTCCATCAGACTCCATTATGTCTCCGAGCTGTGCTCCATCCTCCCTTGTCGAGCAGATATTTCGTTTGGACGTGGGCGTGAGTGGCTGGCCACCCGTGCACTTTGGCGCTTTTGTCTGAGAAAAGGATGCTTTCTGGTTCCAGTGAAGCCTTTCTGAAGAGGAATAATTCCATATTCATGAAAACTAAATAAACATCATCCAATCCAATCTTTCTATATATTGAATTAGAGATCCAGTAATAAAAGTACCAGAGGGCCCATCTCCACGTTGCAGTTAGCTGTAAATTTGCTGCCATGTCTCTGCAGTTTAACTAAAGTGTCAGTGTGGTCATGTCAAAGGGAAAATATGTTAAAATCCTGCATTCGAGTTGTTTGCCATCTTTTATTCAAAGTGCAAAGGCAGTGGTGATTCCAGTCAATTTCCTACAAGGACACTTACTTCTTTCCAAAGCTGGCCTCAAGATCTCGTCAAACCCTACCTAGAGATGCATTATTCAGTGCATTTCTATGCAAACTGACTTTTCTATGCTAATGCTAATGCTTTCTTGAGGAAAGGTTGGATTCCTAGCTTCACCTCCCCCAACCGCCTGTCCATCTCCACAGATTATCGACATTCTTAAATGTCTAATACCCTTTAGTGAGGTGTTGGGTTCAAAAAGTTGTTCAAAGGTACCTATTACCTCTAAGCTGAGAGTAGTCAGCTTTACATTGTGGATGCAAAGCTGGAAATTGCCTGCAGGTGTCACTGTGGAGCCTACCACCCCCAAGCCTAGTTAACAGAGAAAGCTCATCGACTAAGTGTGGCTGTGTGTATTTACCTGTAATTATAGATGTTTCTACCTTTCTGGATTCTCTGCTTGAAGGAAGCAGACAGGAAGACACAATTGCATTTGCAAAAATGACTCTGCAAGCAACTGTATGTATCAAAGAGCAATTTGTATCTACTGCACAACAGGAAGTGGAATACAGTGCCCCATATTAATCAATAAATCATGACAATAAGATTTGAATTATCCTAATAATAAATGTAATAAATGATCATTATTGTTTTAAAGTCCATTATTTAATTTAACAATGTCATCCATATATTTTAAAATACAGTGCTCCAGCATCTTACATGGCCAATTGGTTACACAACCCATCACAATACTCCATGCTCTAGACGCTTATATAAAAGTGCCTATTTGCTTTGCATATATACCTGTTCCCAAACTGTCATATACATTACATCATACTTAGATTGCCAAACTGTACCTATACAATGCAAATAGTATGTAAAAACAGTACAGTTTATTGTTTAGGGAAAAGTTACAAAAACGTCGTATATGCAGAGTAGGGTACAGTACAGAACAGAACTGCGCTCATTTAAATCAGCGTAAGAACATAAGAACTATACAAACGAGAGGGGGCCATTCGGCCCATCAAGCTGGCTGCAATTAACATATTAAAATGTTTTAATAATCAAAAAACACTGAATAAGAAACATAACTTTGATTCACTCATTCCCTGTAACCTTTTACCTCTGAGGAAAGAATCATGGGAAAATTGTCCCTCATGCTACCTCGATAATTCATAGGATCAATAATTGGGCCAGACTTTCTGGATAGCCGGATACATGAAGAGGGGGCAGGAGGCTTATCAAGCCGGATTTGTTTTGTCACAGAGGGGGCTTCTTTACAGTGCCCCCAGACAATGCTACTAGCAGAGAAAAAAAAGACTTGTGTTGGATTTTAATATTGAATAGTGAACAAAAGGAAACCCTCTCTCTCCTGGCCTGAGAGTATTGATAACAAAATGAGGAAATTGACATCATTGCCGCCGGTGCACTCTGGAACAGAAGCTGGGCATGCGGCAAGGGGATTGTCAAAGACATCTAACCCAGCCCTTCCCCGAAGTCGATCAAGTCCGTGGTGGAAAGAACCCTCCCATTTCGTGTTCGAGCTAGCGATAACTCGCTTCAAATTTCCGTCCCTTGGCAGACACAAGAACACTTCCGCCGTAATAACCCCACGCCGCCAAAACTGCTCTTTGATTAAAAAACGTGGGGCAGGAGATCAACTGTGTAATTCAGAATTCGAGATTGAAAGTGACCTGCAGTCTGGGAAGCAATATTTAACAAAAAAAAAAAAATCTTTTCTATTTATTCTTCACAGTGATGAATCTTTGATGACTCCCCAGTACGTCATGGGTTTAAAACTTATGGGGTGATGTGGACTAATCCTTTAATATCTAAGGCATGTATAGAGAGAAGGATGTGGCTTTGTCTTTAATATATGAAGGCAATAACTTGGTCATATCAGTACATTTGCAGCGACGCCCTATGGATTATGTTTTCCTCAGGTCTACCTGATATGTAGCAGTTATATTACGCTGTTGCAACAGGACTTCTTGTTTGCCAAGAAGTTTAGCAATTTCTTCTCAAAAATAACGTAGCGTGCAGTTACCTGTCAGGGTATAGTTCTGTCGCATTACTCAAAAATTAATTCATTAACAATCTGTCACTATGACAATGTAAGAATAACACAGTGCAATGCAATTCGTTTACCGCTCCGTTGTTGTCGGTGATTTCGCGGATCAACATCAATAGCTATCACTTCTCCCTTTGTACGAAAACCTGAGGTTGCCGTTAGTTACCGCTAGCATTTATTCTCAGGGAAGATCCACACCATTGCGTTTCGCTTGCATTTAATAAATAACCTGAGAATCTCCTATGACAAATGCACCATTGCATCAAATTGTTTGAAAGGTCAACAATGTTTCTCTTTTTTCCATATTTGATCACATGACCTCCTATCTTGTTCTTCTGACACCTTCAGAATAAGAGAAGATAAGTGGTCCTGCTCCAGGGCCCCCGAGCCTCAGGCTGTATCTAAAAACAACTTTCTAGGGCACCTTTGCAGTCCAAAATATTCTTTCATACTGTAATACTGTTCAGAGTTTTGCTCAGTCCCACACACACAAAAAAGAAATGCATAAATAAATTGGCAGAAATGCTCAGAAAAATCCGCGGCAAAAACACGAAGGCTGGCTTTGAATTTTGAAGCACCGTTAGGCTGAGGAGCGGCTTTAACGGGACCCAAAGATCCTCTCTGTTGGAGTCACTGTATGAGGTAATGGTGAAGCAGCACGTGGTCGAGGTCTGCAGGCACTCTGCAGACGGACATCACACAGCCACATTTGGCGGGGGTCTCCAAGGCCCAGCTGCCTGAGACCTACCTAGGCAGTAATTTGCTGCGTCGTGCTTAATACACAACCAGTCCCCAGGCTTGTCAGCCGTTTAACTTGACCTTTATTTCCGAGCGAAATCAATTTGCAGTTAATGTGCCCCCCCCCGCCCCGCCCCCGTTCGGAGGTCTTCTCAGTCTCTCGCTGCTTCTGTCTTGCGTGGGTTTGCTGCTGGTGGCGTAGCGATGCGCCTTTCGCTAATGAGCACCAGCGCTGCACCTGAACATGCGAGGGAGTCACGTCGGCAACAAGAGAATGACGACAGCCCCCCCCCCCACAAAAAACAGCTGGATTTCCTTACATGTGCCCCCCTCCCACACTTACAGCTGCTCCACCCTAATGCACCTCTGACTGGATAAAAGCTGAATCGTCTGTATCACCCCCCCCACCCCCCCAGATGCCTGACATCTGTTCATATGGCACTTCCTCATTTCATAGTGGGCTAATAGGGGTTGGGGGGGAGGGTTGCGATGATGAGCCCCCAGTTTATGGACTGATTTAAACGTGATGGACTTGGAGCTATTACCGCGCGGGCCGTGAATAAACAGCCTCACCTGGTATTGTTTTTGCTTCCACGCCTTCTCGCGGCGGAGGAGCGGAGCCGAGCGATTCTGCCACCATCCGGGCCCTCCAGAAATATGTCACCAGGCTCGTCAAGAACTGGAACTGGCAATTTTTTTTTTTTTCCTTTTCGCAACAGAGAAGGAGGAAAAAATCTGTTCCCCTATCGTTCTTCCTTTCATGTTCCGCTCCTCAATTTATATGTAAATTCTAGTATTCCAGACAATGCCACGGCCGGTGTAGCATTCACAGCATACAGCCATTATGCATCAGATGAGACTAAAAATATCAACAGATAGATAGATAGATAGATAGTAAATAAAAAATAAATGAATCAAAAATATAGCAAACATTAAATAACGCTAATAACACCCTTAAATAACATTACTAACTATAAAAGTTGAACCTTGGAAGCTTATGCATTGACATCCACACACTTAAGTCTCTAAACACCATATTTATGTGTGGGGGGGGGGGGGGTAGGTGAGGTATAATGCGAAAAAGTGCGATGCAGCAGCTGACTTCAGCACGCTAGCAGCTCCGTGCCTGTGCAGTGGCCTGTTGCTATTGGTTTATAACACTAGGCTAACTTGTGTTGCCAGGCGCCTGCGGCCTGCCTCCACGGCTCCCCTAGAGGTCAGTTTTGCTGCCGCGTGGCCCAATAACAGGTACAGAGAGCTGAAAGGTTCACTTCAGGCCAGTTTTGCCTTTTGCCCTTTTTCCTATGTCACAATTGAGGGTTTTTTGATCTGCCGTGCAAAGCAACAGATAAACCATATCTGACACACCGAACATACGTGCTTGCAGGGGTGTGTAGTATGTTACACTCCTTGTGTATCCTCATTAAAAAAGGTCTAAACGAGCCCCTGTCTTCCTTTCTTTACCCAGTAATTAGGAGGTGCAGACGATGTCAGATTTGCAGAACGTAACAGCGGGGCGAACGCGCAGCTTTCATTGTGTTTCATCTACTTGAGCTGAAAGGTGGGGCATTAAACGGAATTCCGCTGTAATATGGCTGTCAGCATTTTTTAGCTAGATTGGTAATTAGCGATTATTCCAGCGATGTCGTCGCGCATAATTCGTTGACCGGGATGTGAAAGGTGGCGGCTGCAGTCTAATGATACTGGGAGGCAATTTGTGATGAGTGCTGGATCTTTGAGCTCAGATAAGAGCGTGGTGAGGGGTGAAGATGAAGGGCGATCGGCAGTCGGTGATCCTGGGGGCCTCCGAACGCATCATTAGAGGAGGTAGAGGCCAGCAAAGCCCATCGGGGATGTCAGGCCAGAGGGGAAGTTCTCAAAAGTTCGCAGATGAGTCGTTATCCGGCCTGAGATTGTCCGGATCTTAGCGTCAGATGGCTGAGCTGCCGAGTTAGCATTGCTGGCGGGTGGTGAAGCTTTGCCCCTATCAAATGCAGCCCCCCGCAGCATACTGGGGAAACTGGGACCCGGCACACAGAGGACACGGTAAGGCGGCAGCCACTATCTGATGTACCTCAAACGCGTAAGCACTGACAGAAATAGATGCTGTCAACATCCCTTTCCGTAATACGACAGATTTGACCTCTGTGTTCGCTCTGGTTATGGGCCCTGCTGGAATCCTCCTTTGAAAAAATAAAGCCCCCCTAGGGTGTGTGTGTGTGTGTCCCACACCGGCTTGGGCGCCCTGTTCTCTACAACAGCACTCTCATCTTGCGCTTCTGAACGCCCCCACGCTGCGTTACCACTTCTTCCTTTAACGAAGCCTCATTGATCGTCCGTAGGGGGCAGGGAATTGGAAGGCCAATGAGGCTGAGTATTCTGGGCCACGCCTACTTCCGTCTTGCCTGGTCTCCGATTGGCCACTTTCCTCATTGCTCATGGGCCGTTTGGACCCTAAGGATGGGGAGGAACTGGGTGCTGACACTTTGGCAGTGGAATAGATACCTGCCAAGCATGGAGAAACAGACGCAGCACCTGCCGCTAACGGAAAGCCCACCACCTCACACCTCACATCTGTAGAGAACAGCTTCTGCTACAGAAATCCTGCTAAATTTGATATTTACACCAATTAGAACTATGCCTCACCCCGAATGTCACTGAAATGTAATTTGCTTGACAGGGAAGTTATACCCTATTTCAATAAGATGAAAGAAGCAAAATTAGATAAATATAGACGTGGAGACACAGGCTGTCTGCTTTTACTTCATCCTTACTGATATTTGCAAAGACAAATTTAAGGCAGTATGTGTAATGCTTAATTGATGTGTATTTTAATGTGGCTCTTATTAAAAGCATTGTAGAAGTGTTGTTTTATAAAATTTGATTTCCAGAAACTGCGTTCACGGATGTCACCGAAAGCAGTGCATTCTGGGAAGGGAGGCCATGGTTGTCAGAAATGTACCCATGGGAGGGAGGTTTATTTTGCATCTGTGTTTGTTCGCTAAGACAGAAGTTGCTATGACCCCCTATGTGGCGCCATAGAAACATGAAAATGCACAGCGGTGATGGGCAGTCTTCGTTTAGACCTGTCACCTAATAGGATTTATCGAAGAATTTTCTGGAATCAGCGTAGTATCTACTCAGATTATTGGATAATTCTCCGAAGGGAAGTTTAAGAGGGATGTTTTCGCACAATACCCGATAAAAAGAGCACAATAAACCATTCTTTCCTAAGTGAAAACGGAAAAGGTCACAAACATCCATCTTGCAATTCTCCAACCACTTTCCCTGAACTGGGCCTTGGGGAGAAAAGGCCAGTGATGTTTATTTCCAATTTCCATGTCATATAAGCATCAAGCACAGGCTGTGAGCTGTTTTTTTTTTTTTATAAAATTCATGTTTCTGCGTCTGTGTACATACATCTGTTTCAAACATATACATGAGTGTGGCCTTGTCAGAGCCTTGCGTGCCACACATAAACTAGGAGCTTCGTCACCTGGAGTCTTCAGCTCTTGTCATGTGCACCAATAGTCAGAGATCAGAGGTGCTAAATGAGACCTACTATCTGTATGGGACTGTGTAGGCACAGTGTATTTCAAACTACTTGTGTACTTCTCCAGGAGACTTTATAGACAAAATTATGAGGACAAATGTAGGTGATTGAGGATCCTGATGTTTGAAGTCACTCAGCATGTTACTGTGAGGGAGCTGAGGATGATTCACAGGACGGCTGGCGTTTATGACACAGTTGGATCA
Source organism: Petrocephalus sullivani (assembly GCA_026780845.1). Classification (NCBI taxonomy): domain Eukaryota; kingdom Metazoa; phylum Chordata; class Actinopteri; order Osteoglossiformes; family Mormyridae; genus Petrocephalus; species Petrocephalus sullivani. The sequence continues at coordinate 17,057,586 of JAODKM010000042.1, forward strand.
AAGCCTTGGGGATGTCCATCTGCTGACGTTGCCATGCTGGAAATAAAAAATCCATAGCTGCAGAGAACGGATGGAACTTGGAACTTGGAATGTATGGAGCAAGAACCGAGGAACATTGGGTGTGCTACAGACGGAAATGGACTGCTTACAAGCTGATGTCTTAAGGCATAAAAGGAGGACACTTTCATTGGGGTGAATACCCCATTTACTACTCAGGAAATGGGCAACGATAAATAAATGGTTTGCCTGTCATAGGCAGGAAGTTAATTGAAAATGTTGTGAGAATATTATAAATGACTGACTGACTGATGTCAATCTGATTTGATGGGTCCTTAACAGGTATGTAAGCAGCAACAGTGGGTGATGAAGAAATTACTACTGAAAAGACAGAGATCAGGCAGACCTGGACGGGACATGCAGAAATACATTCTCAGACTGAGAAGGTGAGAGAGACAGTGATCTAGTATGGACTTGGAAACAAACAAATCTAGAGAGCGACTCATCAGCTACTGTGAATCCAACGTCCTGTTTAATACCTTCTAGGAGCAGCCAAAGTGTCGCCTTTACACCTGGACGTCAGCAGATGGAATTCACAGAAATCAAACAGACTACACTTCCAGTGCCAGGAGATGGAAGAGACGGCACTTGGATCAGATCTTGAAACAGACCCAGAACTACTTACGCGCCAGATCCCAGCGATGCTGCAGAAGAGCAATAAGGCCACTCAACTTCCAAGAAATGCAAACGCGAGAGTGATTCGAGATGCTGGATGTGGTTGGTGGAGGACCAGATGTATTCTGTACAGAATTCTCAGAAGTAATGCAAGAGAGACCTGAACGAAGAGAACTGCAGAATCATGCATGCAGATTTAATTCTATCCTTAAGTACACCTTCCGATGTAAGACTTTTACTCAGTAAGCAGACACAGAGGACTCATCGGTGTGGTAGCACT
>JAODKM010000042.1:17062487-17077827 GCA_026780845.1 Petrocephalus sullivani
AATCCGGCCTGCCTTTCATCCTCTGGGTTCCCCGCGGATGCGGGCCGCGCCCCCCGCCCGGCCGCGAATGAGCACCCCCACCCCACTGCCGCTGTCAACGCACACCCAGGGGCCATCCATCGCCCTGATTTCTCTTCTCTTTCCGGACAGTGGGGAGAATAAACGAGAGCTCCCAGTTCCTCGTGTAAGTGTTCCTTCAGGCTGCCGAGGTGTTTTCATTTCGTCTGGTTTCGTTTGATCAAATTGACTATGCGCGTTGACCCCGAATGAAGGTGAGGGTGAGGCTAAGCTGGAGGTCACCCCGGCACTCGTTTCATTCACACGTCCTGGCAGGCCCTCTCCCGAACAGCCCCAATCAGAGGCACCGATTTGCTCCAATGACAGATCTAGGTCCTGGGCCGCCTGGAAGCCTCTGAAACGCAGGCCTGGGCCGAGAGAGCCATCACTCCACCAGCTTCAGCATTTAATACACCCAGGGGCAGTTCAAACGGCCAGCACCATCTATCCAGGCATCGCACAATCGCTTATCCTGCTCGGTGCTGGGGGGAAATCAGCAACGCAGGGCACAGCTGTTGGGGTACATCATCGCACGGCACACACACACACACACACATACTCAAACCCACACTACTACACTACCAGGCATTTAGAAAGGCCAATTAGCCGGACTGCGTGTCTCTGGACCATAGGAGAAAACCGGAGCTCCCAGAGGAAAGCTACATAACATGTGGGGAGCACGCAGACAGTGCAGGAGTGTAGCCAAAGCCATACTCAAGTAGAAGTACCATTACTTAAAAAAATATATGATATATAATATATATATGACACAAACCACCTTGAGTAGGAGGACAGGTGGAAAAAATAGCTTAACTATGTTTGGATATATTTAGAAAATGACTATTAGTGAGCATTTGACAGTCTGAATTAAATTCTGAAATATTCTTAAATACGTTCTAAGAAAATGTCGCTGTGCAAATATGAAAATGATCAGGACCTCTGTGCACACATTTTACCCCTGAATTACAATTTTCAGTTAAATACAAAACAATTAAATACAAAACAAATATATACCTTTCATATATCCATCTTCCCGAACCACTCCAGCACAGGTTTGCGTGAAACCTGGCGTGCCGGTCACCGGTCCTTCACATGACCCGCCTTAACATGCCGTGTCTTTGCTCACATGCTTTGAAACACATACAGATTTCACCCAAACCTGGGATAGGAATCATACCCACAAGCCTTGAGTCATCAGGGCACAATAATGACCACGGAGAGATCCCCGAAATACTTTAAGCCACAAAAATTTAATTAACAGAAATATCTAAATTAATCTGCCGCTACTTAATTATGTTACTCAAAATATTCAAAACGTCTTTTTCGGAATTCATGCGAAACAAGTGAGAGGTTATGAGGACCGCTGTGAGATTCCCCCTCCCCCAAACGACAGCAGACATGCAGCCCCTCCACCCTGTCTCTAAATGCGAGATGGCCAGGCGTGACGCATCATGTGGCTTCCAGGGGGTAGCTATTGTGTTGATTCAGTCCACCTGTTCCTTGTTTTGTTGGCAGTAAACTTGCAAAGACGCCGATGCCTGTCCTAATCCCTGCCATCATGTTTTCATCCCCGATGCCGAGTTGGATTTTCATATATATATTTTTTTATTCTTCTCAGAACAGCATTACTTTTTTTCCGTCAGGTTTCACCACTGTTTCTGTGCTCCCCCCATGTCTCCCCATTCCCATAACTGTGAAACGGAGGAGCCTTGTGGCCAGTGAAATCCCATTTCTGTGTCACCAGGTTCTGTTCACCATTGTGACAGAAGCAATTCTCACATGATACGTTTCATTTGTGAGGGAACCTGCATGCCTGCAGGAGAGAACACAATAGAAGACCTTGTTCACTAGCTGCTGGTAGCTCGCACTCTCACCCTGAGATAGCAGTGTGACACCATAAACTTAAATTTAGGTGAATTAATTAGACAAGTAATCCAGACGTCGCAAAGACCTTGAGGGATAACGACACGCTTGTTAAGCTAGCTAGCTGCCTAGCAGATGTTAATTGTTATTAGTGAGATTTAGCTAAATTAAACCTATATCAGATACCCTCTAAGTGAGCAGGCTATCTTACTTAAGCAGTAGCTCACAAATGGAGCGACTTAGCAACACAAAGTTTGATGTGGAGTTTATTTCTGCTGAAATCCTTTCACCGGCAAAGCCGGACGACCTGAATGTGCTAAGGGAATTTACCACCGCGCTCAAAATCGAAGATTTTAAGGTTCTCTGTCACCTTGGGACCGACTGTAGTGCCAGTTTCGTGTCTCTCTGCACTGACCAGAAACGAAAAACACCTTCCAAAATAACGACGGGGTGATATTTTGGCTTCTTTGAGGCCCATCTTCAAAAACTGGTCATCCGAGTCTATTTCGAGCTGCCCGCCGCAGCCTCTCGCGGGCTGCCCGACGCTGGGTGCCTTTCACTGCGGCCCCCAGTCACTGCTTCCCCCCGCAGCAGGTCTGAGTAACACGTCCACATTGCCTCCGGGAGGACGTGAGGCAGGCAGCTGCCCCAATGACTCTGTACCGCGACACACCCGTTGGGGCCACACATGCCCTTTATTGATGCTGGGGAGGAGATGAATGAGAAGATGGGGAGACTGGGGGCAGCTTTGAACTGCCAGCTGACTGCTCTGTGTGTGGCTGGCAAGGACACTTTGAGATTGCTGACGGCCCATCTGATTGGTCAGCTCCGAACCTATGGCAGGAAATGCCCCAGGGCCGGCCTAGAGGGGGCCTCACAAGCCTATTGGTACTGCCCCTTTGGACCTGGGCTGATTAGGACACCAGTAATTATCATTGCCAGTTAACCGGGCAGTCTGCTGCTTGCCAGCTGCATAGAACGTTCATCGCATCACCAGAGTCTCAGCATTTAGGTGTGACCCTTACAGTGCAGACTGGACCCCAAAGCTCCTGCCAAAAAGGGGCGGAGAAAAAGACCACGTGACCACACACGTGACCTCCAGCAGGATCTGTTCTGGGTGAATTTCAATACCAAGAATGCACAGATCATACTTGCAGTTTTGACAAGACTGGTCTTGCTACCTTGCCTTCCAAGAACGAACTTGGGGAGCAATGCATTGTGGGATTGCCCTTGTTTGGCGAGGATACAACAGATGTATCTTTGATATTTGCGGCAGAGCGAGAACGACATCTGGGGATATTTACCGTCCTTCTTGTGATCTTAGTATCGGAACTGCCCGATGATGCAAAACAGGTACAAGAAAACACAAGTACGGTCAAAAGTGCATATTCAGATTCTCCTTCTGTTTGATAGATGTTATCACAATAGCACTCATACCAGTTTTGTGTGGCATGACATCAGAACAGCAAGGTGGCATCTAGTTTGGCACAGCGCTGGTAGCTGACTGCCAAACCTTCTCTTGAACCCCACCAAGCGCAGCCTGCCTGACTGACAGGCTCAGCTTCTGAAGCCTAGAGCGGGTTTATACGCTGTGGCAGCCATATCTAGTTAACACATGATTCACATCCACATGATGTTTGCATATTTGACTGCATCAGTGCCTATTGTAAGAAATTGTGGTGGGGATTTTACATCAATTTATTTAGCAGATGTTTTTGTTGTCAGCAACGTCCAAGCAAGGATCACAGAGCAGAATCAAGCAGTGTCCAGTGGTGATTTAGCTACTCTGTCAGCGATGGGATTCTAACTCACAACCTTCTGGGTTAGTGAGAGTAACTGATAAGGAAAGCAAAATGTTTCGAATGACCAGGTGTCTGTCAGGAGGAGTTCAAAACCCTGAAGGAATCTTTGGTGAGTTTGTTCCGTTAACTGTTAGATTTTGACATGATCTTTCTCCAACTTATTCTTCACTACTGGAGCTGAACCCGTTGTGTCTGACCTACATGTACTCTACATGACTTACATCAGCTACATATCACAGTGGCCTGAGCAGGGTTATGGTGTAACCCTGGGGTAGGGTTTAGCTGTAAAGGGAAGCAGCCATGTAACTCTATAACTGTGCCTGGAGAACCAAAGGGTTTTAGTTACACATCGATTACTTCTCTGTGTGCTGGTTGCTAAGCTTCAAAGAGCCAGAGAGCCAACTGTTCTTGCTTCAGCCACATGACGTTTTGAGGACTGAGAGGAACTGAGCCGGTGCTGCTGCCCCGTCTCACTGACCCTCCTGGATGGCCTGCTCTAGTTACAGCTTATGGGCATTTGCGACTAACAAAAAAAAGGTGAGCATTCTGTGTGGGCACCATTGAGGCAATGTATAGCCCACATGCTGGTGAGTTTCATTTCCACCAACTGGGTTGCCGGCAGCATCAGCACCGCAAACCAGAACATATCTGGCCATTCTGATGCTGTATAGCTCCTGGTGGTGCAGTGGGAATGTCTGCTGGAAGAGGGAGTGCTCCTCTATCTCCCGTGGCAGAAAGGAGGCCAGACGACCTGCAATTTGTCACCCAGGACTCCGCGCTAACTGCAGCTGGTCCACGAGCGACAGATGTGCAATATTATTGGGTGGCTCAGAAATTGGATTGTGTCAGGAAGTTCTATTGGGGGCAATATGGGAAGCTTCTATTATAGATTGGTCTGCTAAAGGGCCTTCTGAACATTCCAGTGCCCCAGGACACTAAGACTAAATTGATGGAGGTGGTGGCCATCGATATGTTGGGGTCCGTCCCTGTGACGAGTAGGGGGCGGAGCATCATGGCTGTATAAAATATTTTATCGAATAACCTACTATCTTTTCTGAATAGCTACCCAGCTAACAGGGAATGTTCCCAGAACTTTAGCCAACGTTATACGAAGGTCTCAACGCTGGCAGAGAACGTTCTTACTGTAACGTTAATGGAATGTTATTCCCACATTTTAAATATTACGGTCAATGTCAGTAATGATAGCATTTTTACGTAAGCATCCTTTGAACGCAATTCAAATTCAAATATTTAACAAAAGTGTTATATGGGAATGCTGCAAACAGGCCACCCAGCCTCAAACTTATGACCCTTTGATGATATACTGTCTGCAGAATTATTAGGCAAGTACTATTCCTCAAGATATATTTCAGCAAGGCTTATAAAAATGAATTCAAAAGTTTTCTTTTGCTCCAAGTAAATTTATTTAGGGAGAAAATGTTAAATTAGACTTTCATAAACAAATGTGAAAGAAAAGCACTTGATTATCCCTGTGCACAATTATTAGGCAATCAGGAACCAAGCGGATATTTCTCTTTTCATTATCTGCGGGAATAGCTATTCAGCCTATATAAGGAATAACAAACTATCAGTCATTCTATACAGTCCACTTTACCAAGTTTAATGTCCTGTATAGCCACCTTTCTTCTCAATGACCATCATAGTTCTCGAGTATGGAATAGTCTTCCTGTTACTGTAGTGCAGGGTACTGTAAGACCTTGGGTTCCATTAAAGCACAGCCAGATAAGATTTTAACATCTCTCAGCTACTAGTGGAATTCTCCCCAAACAAGCTTGATGGGCCGAATAGCTTCCTCTCGTTTGTAAATTTCTTTTGTTCTTATGAGCCTGTCGTTCATCGAACCAGTTAAGTTTCTGATTTGATCATGTCCTGTATTAGCTGAGGCAGCTATGACCGCCTCCCAGATGATGCTCTATGACGTGTACTGCTTGGCACTTTAGTAAAGATCACACTTTATTAAGGCCCATAGTTCTCAGAGAGGGCTAGGTCAGGTGATGGGGGGGGGGGGTCATAATTCTATCACTTTTCAAGCCTTCCTTGGCCAATCTAAGGAATACTTTGTTGCATGGGAAGGAGTATTGTCCTGCATGAATATCATAATATATTTGTAAGCTGCTGACGTCTTCCTGTACCAGTGTTTGAAGAAGGTATCTTCTAGAAATTGGCAGTAGGGTGACAGGGGTGTGTTTCACCGTGTATGCTCTTTTCTCCATGTTTTGAAAATCGGTGTGGGGTCACTGCAGCAAACAATGATAACTCTGTGGTAAATTGTATCTGTGCTATTATTAGATTGGCCACATTGTTATTTGTTTACCTGTGTATAACTGAAATATTTGGTGACATAAATAAATTGACAGTGACGTGAGTTTTTAATGATACTAGACGCCATCCAAGTAAAGCAGGTGAAAATGACACTGGTGAACAAATCTATCAAGCATTAATAGTATTTTCTAAACATCACATATCCACAGCCATTGCTGGTAAATGTTGTTTAGTTTATTTTTTAATTAATTATTAATAACCATGCCGCTTAGCGGCCATTTTTACCACACCAATATTGTTGGACTTCTGTACTCAAGTTACGGTGACTTTTTAAAATAAATTAGTCGCTGAATTAGTTCGACATTAACTTGCACGCTATTACGTTTCATTTTTTTACCTTTGGCGGTGCTATACACAGCTACCGCAGCAATAACTTTGTAATGTTATCCAGATACTATTTAACTTTTTACTATTTTTATCCTATCATTTTACTACTAGTTGTCAGCTATGAGATTGGTTACCTAAAATAAAATTTAAATGAGGCATAATGTTCTAAGACCTCAAATAACTTCATGATAGACAAACAGTAATTTTACTGAATTTTACGTGCAAATATTGCTGGGGGAAATGTATCTGTCTAAGAGTCTTTAGCATAAACTACACATGTTTTTTGCAACCTAAACAGAAATTTGGCTGGGTATCATATTACAATCAAATTTAGGCAGCAGATTTTATGATTGCAGGTATTTTTGTCAGGGGGTGTCTAATGTTAGCCACCACTCTGGTGAAAATACCCAGCGTCTGGTGGTGACAGTTTTTTTCATTTTTTCTCAGTAGAGGTTGGCTACTGCATGTCAAGTACAATCTATGTGGTGTATCAGCCAGCGTCAAGTACAGTTACATACTACTAGAGAAAATGTGTCATCTGGAAATAAAAAGGTAGCAGAAACCCCCAGATCTTGGGGTTAATTTTATGCCATCTGGAAGCCTGAAGGATCAGACGAGTTCATCACTGATACCTGCAGCCCACACCATCACTCCTCCACCACTTTGTTGGTGCTTGAAGAAGGTGTACAACCACTGGCCCATCCATCTGCTCCATCAAGAGTCACTCTCACCTCATCTGTCCACAAAACCTCTGTAACATCTGTCTTGAGGCGTGTGTCCCCACAGCTAGGGTGCCGAGGTCCTGTTTCAGCCCTTGTGAGCTTCCCAATGTCTCGGAGCACAGTGCACTTAGTAATTAGAGATTCCTCGTCTCTTCTTCACTCTACGTGCTTCTTCCATCCACTTTGTCTGTTGGCCACAAAACACTTGGTTGTAGAGTGATCATGATTCAAAAGTCTTTTTGAAAGGCAATTTCAATTGTTTTGCATCCCTCTGACTGGCACTTTACTTTTTTCTGCTCTCTGCGATGTCCTTTTTCAGCCCATTTTAATTGTAATAATAATTTGATTAATAATTCGGCACAGGAAAATATCAATGTATCCTGTTTTTCACCAAACAGAAAGTACTCAGACCAAATACTGAACATGCTCTGTTTTTAAACAGTTATTTCTTAATTAGAGATTCATCTGGACTGAAAATATTGCTCAGAAGAGAAGTAATAAAATAAAATAGATCAAATAAAATACACACTTGCCTAATAATTCTGCAGACAGTACGCAGTGACAGGGCTTCCTGCTGCTCTATCATGCCCTGCACTCGATTCTATATTATTAGCCTTATCTGGAGTAGTAGTCATGGGGTAAAGTTCTGGGAACATCCGGAACACTGGACACGCTGAATGTTTGCATGCCTTAATCGTAACATTTGGTGAACGTTTGCAGGCCGGCTAGTTATCCCTCACTTTTAGGGATTCTTACCTTTATCGTGATCTCCGGGGGGGCGAGGGGGGGGGGTCACAGGGCCCACAGAGTATACCCCAGAGAGAATGCCACCACGTTACTTGACACGCTCACATTCACAAACTCCAGCAAGTTCCTAGATGCCAGTTACCCTGCCGGCGTGTCCTTGGCCTGTAGGTAGGAACCGGAGAGCTCAGTCAGCTACAAGCTTCGGTTCCCCTGTTTGCCCAGCCTGTGGAGGAGTGTCTGATATTCCGGATGTCCGGCTGCTGGAAAATGGACGTGTTACGTGCCGCAGCACTATGACTCAGTTGGGGCTGTTGTGTTTCATTAATATGAATGGGATCTACATATTTCCCTGGCCATTTTTCTGCCTAGGAATGCTGTGCTGGTGTCCAAGGAGGGCGGAGGTGGGTTACCCTTAGTATTCAGGTCTTGGTCTGGCAAAGGTCAAGTCTGCAGGAGCCCTCATGATGAGGAGGGAACTCCTGCAGACTGGAGCTTCAGGAAGCCATGGTATGAATGCTAACACCGGTGTGAAGCCTTTTCTGATTAGGACTGGATCACCTTGTAGTAGATACTATGGCTCAATTGCAGCAGTTGATCCTTGAAGCAGAGGGTTGGCCTATATCACACACCAAGAGAAAGGCTCCTCCCCCAATCTTAGACAGCGGCTGGGAGTCCTGAAGCAATCCAAGAATAAACTTCTGATGTCTTGTATTGGGCCTAGATTTTCATTCATAGGCAGCATCAGCATAATGTTAGACCTTAACTTGGCCGAGCAGGTCTGTCAGAGATCCCAACCAGCATGGAGCCCTCAGCATCTCACCACAGGATGTCATCATGCCACAATGACGCAGAGCTGAAACAAAGCACTCAAACCCAACATCCTCCTCCATACCTTCAGGACAATGATCATGCGTAGGCAGAAGTGACTGGGCCTCTTCAACGGGGTGAGTAATATTGCGGCAGATGAGCCAACTGGTAGATGTTGCATTTCTAGGGTGCAAACTTACATTTCTGAGTAGCAAAACTTGCCTACGATGATGTGAACTGTATTGTGGAAACGAGTCTCTATTTTCTATACAATTTCTACGCTGAATCCCAGTCTTAAAGGGGCATAGCTGATTTTCATTTTGTAAGTTAAAATGCAATATTAAGTTTTGCAAAACAGGTGCAGCATATTAATGACCAGGGTGGGGGTTCCCATGTGATTTCTGCAGTCTGGAAGAGATTCAGAAAGTGGGAAGCCTTCACTAAAGCTGCTAACTGTCTAGTCTTCATCTGGGTCCTATTGCCTCTATTCTGCCGAATGTTTGCTCATAATCATTTTGTACCGGCTAACAATAAGCCACATGCTACTTACAAAAAAACTGATATCCATGCTACTCTAAATTAAGACCAGAAGACCAAAATATTACAAAGAATGCTTTCCCTCTGAAGATAAATGAATAATATAAGCCAATTATCTTTTATTCTTAATTTGACAGATGTTAATTGACGGAGTTAATTTAAATACACACCCATATTAATAACTTATCCAGTAACGATGTGGTGCCTGTCCATCGCAGTCCATTATCTGAGGACACCCAAGATCATTGCACTGCACTGGTCCTCGGGGGAACCCCAGACAGTCCATATTTTACCAGTAGCTGCGAGGGAGCAAAAATTTGGACTGTATGGGGGTCCCCAAGGACCGGGTTGGGAAACACTGAACTATTCAGGAAATGTCCTCCCTGCCTGCAAAACAAGCGATATGTAAATTCCACGGAATAGAGCCAGGGGCAAGAATCAAACACACAACCCTGGAGGTGTGAGTCTGTGCTGCTACACCCACTGATACTACCCGCTGTTTAGTCACCCCGTATGCTCGTTCTGTAAAAGAAGAGGGCTCGTTTGTCGTGCTATTATTGGACAATGCATTATCCAGGCAGTCAGTGCGGTTTAACACAAAACAAACCCACGTACAACACAACTAAAGAAACCTATAAATAAAATAATAAACAAAATGCATTTACTAAAATGAGTGAGACGTAAAACAATCTTACAGCTACCATCTATTAATACATGCAGGATAAATACCCAGCCTTTTGCAATTAATTGCTAACATATAATACTAATACTAACATTTTACACTCGGGGAAACTCAGCTAGTAGCTGTTGGGACCCACTGTTGCCTGCAGAACCACTAGAGGGGTTGACAGGTTGGGCATTCTGGGAATCCATTGCTGAACTGAGCTGGTACTATTGCACTTGTGGCCTCCCTGTTAGCTTTAGTGAGTCTGACCACTTGCCCTGATCGCTCTCATTAACAAGGTGTTTCTGCCCACAGTAGTGCCATTGGCTAGATGCTTTCTGTTCATCACTACATTGTCTGTAAACTCTAGGCACCATAATCCCAGGAGAGCGGCTCTTTCTGAGATGCTGGAAACAGCATGTCTGGCAGTAACAATTCAAAATAGCTTAGATCATGCATGTTCACCATTCTAATGCTTAGTCACACAATGACTCCTCACCCTGCCTGTGTGCTGTATGCATTACATTGCTGCCACATGAATGGCCAAGCAGGTGGTTTGTGTTGGCGAGCAGTAGCTTTGTTGAAATGGCCACTGAGTACAAATATGCATTGACATCCTACAACTATCCAATTTAGAAAAGTTGCCTGTAAATAATTTCCATTCATCCATAACGGGTTATGTAATGTGGGGTCACTGTAAGGCTGTTACCTCAGGAATCACAAGGCACCCACACGCATGCACTCACACACACACACACACACACACACACACGCACACACACATGCATGCAGTTCATGTATTTATATCATACTGACTCTCCATTCATTCCTATGGCCATAACCCTGATCCCAACTATGACAATCTTAGTCCCTACCCAGCCCTAACCTTAACCGTAAGTAACCAAAGAGAATATTGTACAAGACTTTTGGCAGTTGTACTTTTTTGATTGCATTCACAGATTTGTATGAAACTGAGATTATCCTTGTGGCAACTGAAAAAATGTCCCTAGAACATAAAAAGTTACAGGTTTTTATCACATTGTGGGAACATATGATTACAAATACATACCAGCACACACAAACACACACGCAAAGACCCGCATATCTATCTAAAAGGGGACCGTCCATTCATTTCTATGGAAAAACCCTAATCCCAATCGCGACACCCTTAACCTCAACCCAGCCCTGACCTTAACCATAAGTAACTAACCGAAATACAAGACTTTTGGCTTTTTTATTTTGATTGCATTGACAAATTTTTATAAAATTGAGGTTATCCAAATGGGGACCTGAAAAAATGGGTAACACTTTACAATACAGTTCCTTAGTAAATGAATAATAATTCATGTAGTACTTATTTACTACTCAAGTACAAATCATGAACAAGTATAGTAACTATGAGAGATAAAAGATGCATCATGATTCATTGATGATTAACGAACATGAGATGAATATTTTATTGTATTCAAGTTATTCATTTATTGTAATTCTTTATTACTTGCCATTTGCACACAGTATGAGTACAGGTACAACGTAATCTAACGAATATTAGTGTCAAAACATGTCACACAGTTAAGCAGCAGCAGTTAAGGAATTTAGACTCACCACTGACATCCACTCACCGAGTTCTCCTTATACGATTTTAGACTTACCACTGACATCCACTCACCGAGTTCTCCTTATACGATTTCATTTTGCGTTTGCATATACGGCACCTCACTTTGCTGTTCAGTAGCTTCTTCTTCCGCATCTATTTCTTTTTATATTCACAAAGGGTTAATATTTTACAGGACAACAACATCTATATAAATTCTTACATGTACACCAGGTCTAAATTAAAGAATATCGACCCATACAGGCCTATTATTTCGCGGGCTCGTCAAATTTTGTTACCACGTGATTTAATAGCGTATATTGATATGTTCATGCATGTTTTTTTTTTTTTTTATCACCCTGGACTCTTTAAAATTTTTATTTAACTGAACGATATTGGTAAATACATGTTTGCTGTTACCATTATAGATTTTATTTGCAGTTTTTAATGCATGCATTATTGCATGTATTCATTTTACAATGCGCGTCTGTATTCTTTTATTGACTAGAAATTGAAAAGTAAAATGTAGTGGTGAGTGCATATGCTGTGGTTTCGGTAGTCAGTGTTGTTTACTTTGTTTTGCAAATGTACTTTGTTGACTAGTGTACCCCTTTCCTGTGAAGGACACAATCACTATTATGTCCTGGAGAACTATCAGTAATACCACACCTGTCTTGTTAATTGCCCATGAACACACAGTGAGGTCTCAGTAGTTAGGGATGCTTTCCCAAATGATGGCACATCAACCTTTGAGGCATTTATCTATGATCTCATAGAATGCCTAATTTACTTGACTAATTCTCTAGGGAGTTTTGAACACCATTCATTTATTGAGTTAGCCAAAACCATGTTCAAAAATGAGAGTCGAAAAGTAACGGAAACAGTGTGTTTAACAGTGTGGAAAGTTTAACCCCTTCAATTCATTAAAAGTGGATGTGTTTGGATTGTGGGCAGAAATCTAAGTAAGTGGGAGAACATTCAGCCAGGCGGTGCCTGCTTTTAAACCTAGTTAACCCATATATTCGGATCACATGCCATGTTAAACAATCTGGGTTCATCTTTACTAATTTAAGTTAATTAATATCGTTCATGACCATTTGCTATAAGCTCCATTAATCCATTAATAATGTGATCTGCTCCTGGATTCTACTGTGCTAATCACTATATCTATTAATCTATAAGTAAACTTTTACGAACTACTGCAGGGACAATTAGTAGTGGTGAGTGGCTCAGTGGGTTAAGTCTCTGTGCCAGTGATTAGAAGATTGCTGGCCTCAGCAGAATAGTCACATAGCTGTGGCTCCTTGAGCAAGCCCCTGTGCCATCACCCCTGCGCTATGGAGAGCAAGGTGGGGGAAGGGAAAACGAGCATTCCATTGTACCTGTACTCATACTGTGTGCAAATGGCAATTAATAATGAATTACAATTAATGAATAATAGTAATGAACAATTAATAAATCATGACACATCTTTTATCTCAAGTAGCTACTGTATTTGAACATGAAATACCAATCTCATGTTTGTTCATCATTAATGAATTGCAAATGCATCTTTTATCTCTCATAGTTACTATATTTGTTCATGATTTGTACTTCAGTAGTAAATAAGTAGTATATGAGTTACTAGTTATTTACTAAGGAACGATTTTGTAATGTGTTACCAACAAATGTCCCCAAAAGTATGTAAGTTTCAGGTTTTACCACACGCTGGGGACATTTTGGTCCCCAGAGATGATCTATGCAAACCCGCACACACACAGATTAGGTATCACTCTGTTAATTTCCATAGGCATAAACCTATTCCCAACAATATCAACCTTAACCACAAATAACCAAACAAAATACAAGACTTTTGTCATTTCTAAGATTTTTGATGGCAGTCACAGATTTTTTATGAAATAAAACTGTAAGCGTCCCACAAGGTCAAAATAACAGGTTTTTATTGGCACAGTGGCAAAATGACAAAATTCAAAAACACTTTTTGTGTGTTTTCTTATAATTTGTGTTTTCTTAGATATAGATGCATTTTCTAAAATTTCTGGGTTTTCGTAAATGTTTTTCCTTAATTGTTTTGCGGTTTCAGGTTCAATTTTTTTTTATTGCTTCTCAATACTGGTTTCCGTATTCCTAATGTTTTTTGCACCACCGTGTACTCAATACACAAATTTATATTGTGTGCAGGAATGAGGGACATTTTGCTCAATGCAAAACCTTCATCACATGGGTCTCCCACACTTTATGTCCACAAACATGTATCTACGTTTTAATGCTTTAATCTGAGCTGATGTACTCACCGACCCCTGGCCCTGTGTGTGCACAGTATGTTCTCACCTTTTCATGCAGGTTTCTTCTGGGTAATCTGGTCTACTCTGAAACTCCAAAAAGATTGTCCCATGTGAATATTTATTTTTAATGTGTGATTGTACACGGGAATTTGCACCTTGTCTTAGACTTGCACCCCATCCAGGGTGTCCCCATTTTCATGTCCTGGGCCTCCTAGGACAGACTTACCACCACAATTGGATAGGCAGTATGGATGGATGGATTATAAATAGTGCCCTGGGGTTAATGATATACAGGCAGCCCTGTACAACGCCTAAGCATGCTGGGAGACGTTTGTAAACAGCCTGTGTGTCTAATTGTTAATACTTGTTGTATTGCTTTTGTTGTGTGTGTCCTTGCCTGTGTCATATGTGAACCCTGTCCGATCCTTTCGTGTCTTTGGTCATTGGTCAACGTGCCATACTGTCTGCCGTCTAACCTCCCAGCACTTCCCCATTATGGTTGGTCCGGTAGCCTTTGTTAGTCTTTTTAAGGGCTTAATAAAAGGGCATTGTCTTCCCCTGGAAATGAGCCTCCCTGTCTATTGCTGCCACAGAAATGCCTCAGTTGGCCGAAGGCTACAATATACTAGGAGCCAAGTCCAATGCAGTGCAGAATCACATTTGTATTTGTGCAGTTTTCATTTAGCGAGAAAATCACTACACAAACTACAATGCATCTGGATAAGGGTGTCAGCTAAATGCCATGAATGTAAAATGTAAATTACAGTGCGATATGGTCTAGATTGTGGTCTCTGTACAAAAAAGGGCTCGAAGCCGCTATCTACTGGGGTTGGAAAATACACCAAATGGTTTATGAAACGTCAGTTGGGCCATGGCTACTCCCAACTCTTGGCAATCGACAAGTTAGCGAGATCTGCACGTTTGGTTGAAGCCGTTATTAGGCAATTCTCGTGTGACTCACAAGACCCACTGAAGATGCTGACCATCTAATTTTCTGATGCATTGTTATTATTTCTTTTTTAAATTGCATATAATTATATGATATTATATATAATTATACATAATGTATAATTACATTATATACCACTGGTATCACTGTTTTTTATTATTTAAGTAATTTTGCTTGCCGTAAGTTCTGGAGTCACATTCTCCAAACCCTGTTGTTCCCATTGGATACATGTATTATATTATGGGATTTTAGTGAACGTGAGGTTTTTCTGGAACACATTAGTTGCATTGTAGAAGTACTGACTGTATAATCACACTGTTTGAATAGTCTAGCTCTGCTAGTTACAGAAATTAATAAAATACCCAAAAACATATTACATGGTAATAGGTGAAATTGCAACATGTGCTATTTACACAAAACAAATTCTCAATTTCAGCAGTTATTTGTTAATCATAACCCATATTTATGTTATCATCATGTTAAGCCAACTGGTTTCTCTAAATTGCCCATAGTGGGTGATTGTGTACAAATCAGTGTGTGTATGAGCCCTGTGATGTAGGGTGTCTCCCTAATGAGTGTGTGTATGAGCCCTGTGATGTAGGCTGTCCCCCTAATGAGTCTGTGTATGAGCCCTGTGATGTAG
>JAODKM010000042.1:17095559-17118020 GCA_026780845.1 Petrocephalus sullivani
GGGGACGAGACGGCGTGGACCGGACGTGTAGTGGTCGGCGGGGGGACTGCTGTGTGTATGAATGTTTAGTCTTTTCCTGCTTTTCTTTCTTTTTTTCATTAAATGAAGACATTTTTCCCCATGAAATAGTTAAACGGGGTTGATACAGGCATCGGCTAGTGGAACTGACATGAACAATTTACAAATAAAAGATTTCAGCCATTGTGTATTCAAAAGTCCCCCCAGAGGAAATAATTGGCCTTGAAAAGGGCGTTTCTTTTCACGTACAAGATTGAAACGGAAAAAAAAAACACTGGAAAAGTACAGGTGTTACCAAATCCAACATTTAATGTGTTATGCTGTGGCATGGTAATGAGCGGGAGACTCACACATGGCAAGACGACGTTATAGCGGAGGCATTAAAGGAGTTTGAATAAAAAATGTTTTTAAATCAGAAACCTAAGACAGATTGGGGAATAGAATCCTAAACACGCAAACATAAAACAATCCAATAATGTACGAATGCAGACTGACAGAGAGTCATGCTTATCACTGCAGCAACGCTCATTTCTGTTCAGCACAGCACCCGTCTAAAACCTAATGAGGGCAAATCGAATCATGACTCATGACTGGGTTACCTGCACACCCACGGCCTGGAATCCCCTGATGTCACCATGCCAACACCAGTGACCAACCAGCATTTCCTGTGTCATAAGCCGCTGTCAGAATCAGTCATGGCGAGAATCTAAGTGGCGTGGGACACAGAATGGGGGCAGGTAACTTCACAGGGCAACACAGACCCATAGCACGCAAGGACTGGATAGTGGAACAGGGTGGTTAAATACAATGGTTTGTGATAATGACACACACACTGCTTTGTGATGCTCATGAATACATTGCATGGCTCGTGTGGTTTGTCGGCTCCAAATACAGTACCACACGTATTTATTTTTATTATTTCCGTATAATAATAATAATAATAATAATAATAATTATTATTATTATTATTATTATTATTATGTGCCGTATTATTATTTTCCAACTTACCAACAAATTCCACTTAGAGATAAACTTTGGCTCCGAACCCCCCCCTCGTGTCCTGGAACAGGATAAGCGGTTATGGAAAGTGGATGGATGAATGGATGGGTTTAGGTTGTGAAACACGTTTGCCTGTACTGGGAACTTTCTTTACAGGAGCTTGATTCCCAACCTCACCTCCTCCAGAAATATCCTCCCCATCCACATCTGTTATTGGGCAGGGTTACTCGACCCAAAACATACCAAACAGGCAACTGAAGCAACCCTGAAGGCCCCACTCACTGGTGGGGACACAAACACGTTACATTTACCGCTGCCAGCTCACGGTATGTATGGATTCTTGTTTATTTTACGTGGGAGTAGGTAAACTCAAGAACATCCCTAAATGTTTATCCCTAAATCCCTGCAGAGTCCTAGACCAGACAGGGAAGAGAGATCAAGAACGAACTAGACTGCTGGAAGTCTGTTTGTTTGTTCTTTCGTTCGTCCGTTTGTTTGTTCGTTTCAACCCATCTCAATCTTCTGTAAATTAAGATAAACAAAACTCTCACAGGGATCAGCCCCCAGAACACAACACCGGATGTTAAAAACATCTTTCCAGCTCGTCATAATCAAAGGAATGTTTCGGGGAAAAGTGTCAGCACTTCTGTGAGGAAGACGCTTTGGCCACTGAAAGCCCTTCTGCGTAAATCGGGGCAGGGTCAGGGAGGAGATCCAGCCTCTCCCTACTGCTGTCAGGGCCGGCATACAGCCGCTTCAGCACAATCTGTCAGACAGACTTACAGAGCACATCCCACTAATCTTTATTAAAGAAGCACAGAGATACTAACAGCTAGATAATGTACACTCAAGACTACCCAGCCCACGCCAGCAGGAAACATATTATGCATTATGCTCTTTTTACCCAGCTTCTTGTCAGCTTAAAAAAACTAGAACAAATCTACATAATATAGCATTGCTAATATCCATCCATCCATTTTCTGTTACTGCTTATACGTCATCACGGAAACCCCGGGAGTGTGACCCAGGGTTATATTTATTAATTACTGCATTATCCAGCCGGTCAGCACAGCGCAAACTGGCTCGCAGCCACATCCCCGTCATTCCCGTTTGAAACGGAGATCCATTGCAAGCAAATCTTTCATTTCAGCTTTGATGGTGTGCCCCCGCCCTCCTTCACACTGGGGGGGGGGGGGGGCAGGGCCCATGTTTGAATTATCCTTCTGTGCCTGAAAGGAAAGGTCAGACTACAGTTATTATTCCTGCCGGTTTCTGATCACTGGATGGATGGATGGATGGATGGATAGCTGATCCATCCAAGGGGTTATGAAGCCTATATCAGACAACACAGGGCACAAGTTGAGGGCAGCCAGGATGGGATGCCAGTAGGGCACAGGGCATACAGACATACTCACATACACACAATCACAAACACAATCTCTCATGGGAGATTTATAGACACCAGCTGACCTAAGTTCACACCTTGGAAGGAATTCAGAGTGGCTGGAGAAAACCTCAACATGGGGAGAACGAACTCTCCACACAAAATATGTATGAGGCCATGCAACACAGTAGGAACATACAAATTCTACGCACACAGCATGTGTGAGGCCACGCGACATAGGGAGAACATGTAAACTACACGCATACAGCACATGTGAACCTATGCTATGTGGCAAGGACATGCAAACTCTACACAAACACACCGTATGTGAGAGGCCACACGACATGGGGAAAACATGTAAACTACATGCGTACAGCATGTGTAACCCATGCAACATGGGAAGGACATGCAAACTCTACACAAACACACCATATGTGTGAGGTCAATCGACATGGAGAAATCATGCAATCTACATGCATACAGCATGTGTGAACCCATGCAACATGACAGGGACATGCAGACTCTGCACACACAGCATGTGAGGCCACCTTGCTGGCCCATCAGTAGTCTGTGAGGGAGGGAATCAGGAATAAGAGAAACAAAATTTGGGGAGCTGGGTGACATAGCTGAGGGAATTGGCAGCGTCCAGACAATCCCTTTCAGCCCCAACCCCTCCATTTAATGGACCCAATGAAAACCAGCATATCGAGCACATTCCAGACTATCTGCAGGTCCACAGAATCACCAGCTCGTTCCTGGACATAAGTCAGAAACAGTCTGCAGCCAAGGCATAAAACAGCCATAAGCTGTTATGTATTTAAACATTTGAAAATTAAGTTCTATGCTGATTTGTTTTCAGAAAACCAGCCTTTATAGCTGCCTACCATGACTAACAGATCGATAGCTGCATCTATGTTTCTTTCTGAATCCCTGTCGCCTTCCAGACCGGCAGCTGATGATGCTCACAAGGCATCAGGCAGAAAAAATCAAAGCTAATGTAAAAAGCATCTGTTTTGTGGCATTGAAAGTATGTCAGTGGTGTACAGTGATAATCAATTAAGGTTAATTTATAATGGCAAGTAGTCATTAAGAATGTATGACCAGCTAAGGGAGTGCTCATTTAATAACAGGATAGGACTAAATCATGTAATAACTAATGCACACAGTCCCTGTTTTTTAAATGACTACCACAGTGACACATTGTATACTGATGATGGTGGCTTGATAGGACCTTAAATATCTGCCAGTGCCTGGTTTCACTCACCGGCCAGATGTTTATCCTGATCAGGGAATAGGGGTGTTCTCAAGCTTATCCTACATAGCACAGCGCAAACTCTACACGGGGTTACAGACCATCAGAGCGGGGTCGGCCCAAGCCTTTAGGGGGCCCTAACAGGCCCCACTCCAGCTCTCGGTAACAGGGTGGGCCTGAAAGACTTTGGGGGGGCAATTACATATAATTACATATAATCACAAGACCAGCTTTTTGCCCTCCCCCTTGTGAAGCCAGGCCCGGGCCCTTAGCAGAATTTCATTTGCCCCCCCCCCCACCACCTACTGTAAACCAGGATATCTTGATATTTCAAGTGCTTGTGGGGGCCCCCTGGTGGTATGGGGGCCCCAAGCAGTCGCTTAGTTCACTTATGCCTAACTAGGGCTACTTTAGATGCCAATTAACCTCACTACCTCTTTAAACTGCTGGAGGAAACAGGAGTATTTGGTGGTACATGCATATAAAACACAAACTTGGAGGTGTGAGACAAGAGTGCAAAGCGTCACTGACCCTGAAGCTCACGCCTAATGGTGCTGCAGAATCGTCACATCTATTCTCATACTGGGCAGAGCTTAAATGGCTAGAAGAGCACTACAGAGAAATGAGGCATGGACCTGCAGCCTGGGCGAATTCGCACAGTCTCACCTCAGCCGGTACCGGCAGAAGCTTCTAATACATACGCAGGTTCCAGAGTTTAGTTCGTTAAGAGAACAGTAAGTCTGGCCTTCAAACTCCCACACATCTATCCCAAATACAGGTTATCATTCGCAGGCCCGTACAAGGGGAGCAGGTCACCTTGCGGCCGACTCCTGACGGCCATTCTTAGAGGCGAGGATACTCTCCATCCACGGCTTCATTAATCTTTGCTCGTTTCCTCAGAAAGACCTGCTCGATGGGTCCAGCCTGCCGCACTCGCGCACTCTCTTCAGTGTGACGCAGATCTCGGAAGGAAGATGACGGTGGATGGCCAGTGGGCAGCTGGATTGATAATTAAAGGGAGGTATCAGTACTAAATAAATGTATATAATTCCACACCACGTACTTCGTGGACGTTCAACCGATGTCCGCACGAACCATTTTGATAGCAGCGCGATGCTAATTAGATCACTATGCAACGTTAGGCTCCTGTTACTTTTCGAGATTAGGCTATATAGCCCATAATAGGGTTATAGTCCAGTCCGTGGTCTTTAGCACACCTCGGCCCGGCCCTTCCTTTCTTCTCATTGATGAAGAGCTTTTTCCTGCCCTAGCAGGAAGTCAGCCCCCCCCCCCCCCCCCCAGGAGGGTCCTTTCGTCAGCTTAACTCATTTGGCATAATGAATAGATGTTTATGTATTACAGTTAAATATAAGGTACTACAAGCACTGTTTTTGCCACCCAAAGCACAGCACTGGCTTTTATACTTTTCTTTGTTAAATAAAATTGACCACATAATCAGTTCCTCATTAAGTATAACGAGGTGTCACATCACAGTTCATGAACATAACATAGGTTCTACGGCACTACCTCAGGCCTGGTGGGGTAGTACATGGCTGCCTGGCATGTTTGGTACTAGAAGTTTGAGCATCCAGGATTGCAGACAGTCCGGCACTCATATGCCACGTCTGCAGGAAGCATGAACCAGGCGTCAAGCAGGGAAAAGAATCTTGCTTTCCCCAATACGGCTGAGGATTTGGTATCTAAAGGACCTTGTGTAACACAGGGCATCCATCTCAGCAGCCACTGCTGTGCCGTTTGAGGTTACTTTCGGCTTCCTCCGCCCTAGCTGATCCCTCTCGACCCTCACAGAGCCTATTTGTACCCCCCAGACTAATGAACTCTTTAAAACTTTAATATTGTTCCATGAACTAAATGTAGTGACAAAATGATACGCACTTTGCTAAAGATTCATGAGGTTCTGATGCACCCAGATTTACTTCCTAGATTATTAAAAGGAAAGACTAGACATTACGTCATGAGTGACTGTCACATGCGCTAACACGGGTTGGTGCTGACGTCCCGTAATGTGTTTTTCTGAAGCTAAAATTTTTTATGTATGCGTGGCCCACATATAACTTCAGGGTTATCTGTGTAATAATTTTATGTATTAATAATTCCTTTTTTTGCACTTTTTATTAGGCATGACAGGGCACAAGGCTGCATTACACCTTGGATGGGTTCTATATCATTTTGCGTTTACCCCAGATGAAACCCAAATGCTTAAAGATCCCTGTACACTGCTGTTACTGGCACCTGTTTCATTACGATTTCCGGCAGATTTTCCAGCTTGCTCTGTGCATCTCAGCTCGACTGAGGGAAAAGGTCACAGTTACAGTCCCGTGGTGCTGCTTCACAGCCAGGCAGCCTAGGAGTCTCAGTTCCCCAGTGCACCATCCTCTGAATGGCTACAGCTGCTCTATCCCATTAAGCTGATGTCCTCAACCTGTAGCCTGGCGCGTCACGGGCCCTGCTCAATTCAGAGTAATGAGAAATTTCCTAAAGCATCCATACTGTAGTTCCACAAAAATCGATACTGGTGCGGCCGTTAATCTTCCGGGGGCTCGCTTGAATTCCACAGTTCCTCGCAGGTTTTTAATATCCCGTTTTTTTTTTTTTAACAAACAAAAAAAAAAAACAAGGACAAAACTGAATGAGGGCAAATGGAGACAAACTATGTCTTTAGTTTTATTCATATAATTTTTTTTATCCTTTATTTTAAATTTCATTCAGGAGTTTGGAGCAGTGTTAACTGTAAGGTAGTGACCTAGTAGAAAGGACAGTAGGAGGGCTAGTGCAATTACAATTATTAATTTCAACATTTCCAATATAATACCAATATAGTACCATATAGTACCAATATAGTACCATCATATCTAAAGAGGAAGATTCAGATGCACCAGCCCCAGTAAAAGCAACGTTATCGCATTCTTTAATTTACTTCAATAGAAAAGCATTAGATTTTATTTGCAAATTAGATAGTCCAGCTAGCTACTGAGTTATAATATCTATAATAGGAAAATGTGAAACCCAGCTCACTTTGTTTTAATGAATCTAGGTCCAAGTCTCTTCTCCAAAGGAGAAACAGCTTTCTGGAGATTTGGAATATCAACCATTTCACTTATACAGCATTTAGTTCTATAGATCACAGTTGTATAATGGAAAAAAAAATAGCTCTGTGCAAACTGTTCTCCTATAAGACTTGACAAAAGCATTTACCCAAAGCTGAAATAGCGAAAAACGTTAATGAAGCTGCTCCTTGGTCCGGAAGCTTTGCGATATAAAGGAGTTTGGAAACCTTAACGGGTTGTCATGCTTCGTCGCGCGCGAGAGATGGTAATGAAAACATCTTGTTATGTATGACAATGGAAATCGGGTCAGAGGAGGCTGGTCCCCTCCAGTCTTGTTCCGTGAAGAGCCTGTACACCTCCTTCCCGTTAATAACGAGGGAGACTCCGGTGTGTAGGGCGGCTGGTGAACCAGAGGAGGAGAAATGTGCAGCGAGAAAGCGCTCTGGGGGTGTGAAGGTGGGGGGTGTGGGCAGTGAGAGTCCCGCAGGAGGATGGTCTTTGTGTTTCCCGTGATCCGCAGTAACCCTCTGCGGTTGTTAGGCAGAGATGGCATAGCGTTAGGACCCTCTCTTCCTATCCTCTGATGGGCCGCAGGCCATTCCAGACAGGACGGAGGCTCTATGCCTTTATGAATCACATGTTTTTATTTTCACTAAGACATTGCCATTTTCTCTCACAATTCCTCAGCAATATACTTATTATTATTTTGCATTGCATATCATCTGTATGAAGATGGAATAGAGATGCACGATATATCATTTAAGACACTGATATTGCTGGCCGATATTGAAACTTCACAGTCAGCAGCACCTAAAGACACAACTACTGAAATGATGGAGATGATATTGCATTGCACGACCAACCCTTTTCTATATTGGAGGACAAGAGATTTTGTCAGCTCATTCACCATTTAGAAGAGTTCCAGCCTGTGACATGTTTGTAATTCATTATATAAACTGGTCTACGGGTGGCTTTTGCTTTCCACAGAATATAAAACAACGTAGCGCCATTCTGGTAATCTGTACCAGTAAAGCTCGACAGGTTTTACAGATAGCCAACTCTAACGCAGTGTTTCTCAAGCGAGTCCTCCAAAACCATTTGCTTCCTCCCTGCCCCCCAGGGAAACACCGGGAAACACTGCTCTAATGAACATTCTCCGTGACATGGAAATTGACAGGGAGAAAGTGCAACTGGAATGTGGCAGGCAAGAATATAATTCATTAACAGGCGAGTCGGTGTATGTGTGCATGTGTTGGGGGGGTGGGGATGTCCCATTCAAGAGCTCCATTAATAAGCTATGGACTGGATTTCAGACCCACTGGGGTCTGTCCCTGATCCTGGTTGTGTCATAGGTCAGAGGGGTTCATAGTTCAAGTGACCACGGCTCCACCTACAGGGCTGGAGAAGGCATAGCAATCCCTAACCGCAATGTTTATGCAACTCATATTTTCAGGTCTACAGTTTATACCTCATAGCATTTCATTTGTTCGTTGCATTGACAGAGATTTTTTTGGGAGTAGAGAATTCCTGGGAGCAGAAAACAGTAACTTAGTCATTTTATACCGAGGACACACAAAGACCAGCACATGGAACCAGGTCACCTGACCCACCCCAAGACAATCACAGGCCACACCCCACTCACAATTACTGTATTCTTACATAATTAAACAGGAAATTACACATTGTGTTAGAAATATGTAACACATTGTTATGTGGTTTTCCATTTGACGACTGGCTGGGCTTTAAGGACCCGCTGTTCTGTCTGCAATCTGTAACTTTTTATTTGGAATTCCTATATTGTACTAAATATGAAGCTGAATGAAAACAGCCTTTTGGATTTGATGTGGCATTTATCACTATAAAAGTTATGTAGATATATTTACATTAGCTAGCAATCACAGCTATTAACTGACATTCACAGAGTCTAAAATTATAAATAAAAATAAATGCACAAAATGGAAAAACACTTTTTAAAGGGATTTAATGTAGCTCCTTGCTGTAATCTTATAATATTCACTTTAAGATCTAAGGGGTGTAACTGTAACAGCAGGTGACACCATTTAAAACTTCTTCATTGTAGAAATTCCATATCGAGTGTACATTAACACAAGGCATACTGTAAAAAGAATTTATTGACAATAAAGGGGACATTGGTGAGCTTTATTCGTGATGTCAGTATAAAAGGTCACCGTGTTACCGCTGTTATTTTCATAGAATGTTAGAATGGTTCTCCACCCGTCTCTCACAGCTGCTTGTCCAATGCAGGATAATGAGGCCACTGATGTTCCGAGAACATCCGAGAAGCACAGACCAAAAGGATGGATGTTACAGAGATGTAACATAATGAATTCATTGGCAAATTAAGAGACCCAAACATTAATTGTAATCTGTTTGGAAGAACAGATTCAATGAAATGTGGATGGCAGGGAAAGAAGGGGAAAAGGATTTACTATAATATACTAAAGCAATTTTTATAAATTTTTCAATTAACACAATAACATTTTTTTTGATAAATTTTGGAATAATTATAAAGCAGGAATGGGGTTCAGAATGTATCCAAAATAAACTATAGCCAAACAGAACTAGAAATGATCTAGTGTCGTGGCAAGTTGTGCTGAGAAATCAGCTCAGTATCATCCCTCTGGAATACAAAATGTTTCCATACAACAGAAGGCGAATGGGTTTTAGCAACCAGCTCCTGTTGGCTCTCCTCCTCACTCATTTTGTTAAACAAATGCATCTATGAGTGACTCAAAAGGCCCAGAGAGGACATACAGAGCTCATGCAAAAGCAATGGCAGTAAACAAAAACGGACAATCTTAAAAAGGAACAGGATCATTAGAATTATAAGCTTGTAAAGTTTTGATTCCTGTGACAGAGTGAAAATGTTTTAGTGACCCCCCTCCCAATTAATATTAAATAATTCTTAAAATTACTGTGTATATTATGTCCAGACATTGTGAAAGTATGAAAAAGCCTGATCTAATCCCAGCTGACTATCGCACACTCCTTGCAATGTGAGAATTTCAATATGCTATAATATGCTATGATATACTATGATAGCCATTTAGTACAGAGCACCACGCTGTGCCTTTGACTTTGTCTCAAAGCACCAAAAGTATGGTACCTAGTGCAGTTACACCGGCTCACCAAACTGGGTGCAATTTGAAAGAGGGGTCAAGCTGTAGGAGATGTGAACCAACGGTGAGGAGAATATGGGAAGACCCACAGTCCCATGGAGCTGCTAATCGCTGAGCTCCCGTGGAATAGAGTCTTTTAAATTACTACAGCAGTACTTCAGTATCACGGACGAGCCCAAACGAGGTTCGACATCCCCTTTCAGGATGTCTGGAAGGTAAGGAAGCCTCATCACTCGTACAGGAAGCCTGAGGTGAGAGTCTTCCACGCATCCATGAGGAAAGACCCCTCACCAGTCGTACAGGAAGACTGAGCTGGCATGGTGGTCTGGCATCCTTATCAGAACGGTTCAGTATCCTGGGGCCACACTGGTTTTTGCATGATCAGTATGTTTCAGACCATACTGCAGCACAGATTTTGGTACCTGATTTTGCTTCCACTCAAATGGCTGAGCTGTTGATGTGCCATAGTTAATATTATGCCTGCACTTGTCCTCCCTTAGCTAGTAGTCTCTTCCTTGTTTTGGCCAGCAGGTGTCGCTGGTCATCCCATCGTTCTCCTCCCTATTTCTTGTCCTTCAGTCCCAGTGTGTTTCTTCCAACTCCCATAGCTCAGCAGACTGAGTGTTTGGTTTAGAGACTGAGAGTCCCCTGGTCATGGGTTTGAGGCTGGCCACAAATCACACTCACCAGCTTTGTTTAATTATTTCTGTTTTCCCTAAGGTTTGTCATAAATTCTCTGTTTTCCTTGTGAAGCTTGTGCCTTGTTTCATTATGCTCTGTATATTCCATGTTTATGTTGATTACTGTTTCTTAGCTCCGGCGTTTGTTACAGTCCCCTAGTTCCGTGTTCATTAGTGTAAGTTACACCACCTGTTGCCTGTTTTCCCTGCCCTGTTGCTGTAAGTTAATTGTCTTATGTGGCACATCTGCCTCCTTGTTAGTCTGGTTGTCTGTTTGTATTTAAGTGCCTGCTCCTACGCTATTCTTTAGTCAGCCCCTGTTAATATTGCTGTGTGTTTGTTACGCTGCACCGGTGCTCAGTCTTGTTCCTTGTATTTTGCTTAACCCCTTACCTGTGTTTACTCTGTTTTTGTTGTTGTTGTTGTTGTGGGTGTTAATTCCTTATTTCTTCCCCTGTTTGTGTCTGACCTCTTGCGGTCCTTCGGTTTGGTTTTGCCCTGGCGTGTTTCTGCTTAATTAATAAACCCTTCTTTGTCTTGGTGACGACCCGCTTACGGCTCCTTTATTCCTGCCGGGCGCCATGCTGCGCGGTGACAAGCTACCTTAGTGTGGCTAAGGTGCCGAAAACCAAATGGTCTGAAGTGTGGCTGTATTTCACTCGAAGAGATTCGGACACCGGGACGTGCAACAAATATTTAAAAACAATCGCTGTGAAGGAGGAAACTTGTCAGATATATTTATATATTTAGGCTGTTAAGTTAATATATTGTTCAATTTGAAGTTTAAATTAAATTTACCATAGCAATAAAAAAAGGCATCGACCTTTGCTTCGTGCTATAGGTTTTTCTTAAAGGACCGCCATAGGCACCCGCACTGTTTAAAAAATATCATTTGTAGCACCGGTATCAGAAAAAACCCGAATGATACCCAACTCTAGTTACCAGGCGACTGTGGCAGTAGACTATGTGGTGAATGGGACACTCCCCCAGCCTATGATCACACCAATGCACAGATTCCTTCCTAATTGATTTTTAATCCCCTAATAGAGAGTGAATCACAGGAGCGTGACCTGCATCAATGGCGTTGCTAGAGCGGGAGAATCAAAGGGTGAGCGGGGGGGCGTGCGTGGGGGAGAATAAAAGGGGGTGTGAATTACCTGTCACACCTGAAGTGTAACATTTTATGGAGAATATAATGTGGTTTCTAAAGGAAATATTTAAATATGCCCCTTCCAGGCTTCCAGAAGAGTGCTGTCAATGAGCAGCTTGGCTCTCCCACCTTTCCCCGCTGGGGGTCTGCTCTACTCTACAGGGAGCTTGCTGAGAGAATCTGTTTGGTTTTGATGTACCCAGACACACTGGAGGAGCCCCTTCCAAAGCCACGTTGCACCATAGACATCTCCAGACAGATACATGTCAATAACTGGAACAGGATTAGCACAGCTCTTCCTGATTGGGTGTTTCAGCATTTATGGGATGGGTGCAAGATCAACAGATTAACATGGCTCTTCCTGATTGGCTGTCAAGCCTACTGCAGAGTTTTTAGGCCAAATTCTTGTCTGTATTGTCTCCTATTGAATATAAAGCCATTCAACAACATGTTAACATCAACGAAATCCAAACCCCTAACTCACGCAAAGCCAAGTTTCCAGCTAACCACAGTAACAACGGAGATGTGAACGAGAGAAACACATGAAGGCTCATGTCTCAGTTGCTCGCCTAAGCACAGGTTCTTCTTGTCATCCCTGACACGGCTCGTTCTCAGACTCTCAGTTACCTGCAAGCAACGTAGCCTTAGTCTGAATATTCATATCCCCCAGAAGCACTGAAAGACACCCTTAGTATAAATTTGCATGTACCAGATTTGGCAGGTGCTTTTGTCCAAATGGCAAACAAACTTCAAGCTCCCAGCAAAAACAAAAAACAATTTAGCCTTGATTTCAGCATCCAAATATTGTGGTGTGAGAGGTTCCCCTGCGGTCAGCTGGCATCACACCCACGGAGTCCCCTGCCTCCTGTCCTTCCTCGGACAGCCTTCAGGCTCACCTCCAGCCTGGTTTAAACAGTTATGGAGAAAGGGCTTTAATTTACCTAGCTTTCAGTGTTAACGAAGAGGATGAGCTCCACAGCATTACACTGGCCCTATAGTTGCTAATTTGTATTATATTCTATAATGACAGGGAGGTTTTAAAGTGTGCGTTCGGCATTTGAGACTGCAGTCGGTTGACAGATATCATAATGAATAAAAAATGGTGGCATAGCTTTAATAATTGATTGGATTGACACTGGTATGGCACACCTTAAATGCCATAGCCTAGCCTTTGCCAAATCAAAGTGACCCTCCCCGTGTCATGTGCCTTTGAAAATAAACAATGTTGAGTTTAAACGGCCTCTTACAAGCGTGGTTTCAAATGGGCTTGCAGGCTCAGCACCAGTTTGATGGGCTGAGGTTGTCATTGAGTTGGATGTTTATAACCTTTGCTGCTGTTCCCTCTGCTCAACGCTCACGGTCAACCAGGATTTGGCCGATGAATTTAGCCTCGGTGGATCTACTGGGTCTGGCCAGACGGGGGCTCAGATGGTTCCTGGGGTTATCTTCTCAGAGGCTTTTCTTTGGGGATCACTGTTTGACCTTGACATGACCTCTGGGACCTCCATATTCCCACATAAAAGAAAGGAGGGAAGATAGATGAATCCAGTAAGTGAAAGACATGCTGATGCATCTGATTTTCACTTTGATGCAGAAGCAG
Source organism: Petrocephalus sullivani (assembly GCA_026780845.1). Taxonomy (NCBI): domain Eukaryota; kingdom Metazoa; phylum Chordata; class Actinopteri; order Osteoglossiformes; family Mormyridae; genus Petrocephalus; species Petrocephalus sullivani. The sequence continues at coordinate 17,108,851 of JAODKM010000042.1, forward strand.
CCTGTGCGGTCCATCAAGACAAAAGCATTTTGTATGTATCATCTGAAAATATGCCTCCACAGCAGACCTGAAATCCTCTATCTGCTCTCCGCCCTTCTTCTGTCCGCCTCAGACCTCACCTGGAGTTCCTAAAGGGCAAAATATAAAGTCAGCGATTCAACACGCTCCATCGAGCATTTTGTCCGCTCAATGCCATCGACACATTTCAGTGCTTCTTCTTCAACGCAGTCGAGTCACAACTTCATACGGGCCTCCTCTCCTCCCAGCAGCCAAAAGGGGAACAACACAGCTACACACTGGCGACAGACTTAAGCAAGCTGCTATGGTTTCCCATAATGCATCAGCCACTAGGGACTCCACATTCCTCATAACGTTCCTAAGTGAGCTGAAAACTAAGAAGAAGCTTTCCTGGTGTAAATCTTGAGCCTTTTGTTGATTGTTTACCCTTCTAGAGAGAACTGTTTAATGAAACCACACTTAAAATAATGCCGAAACCTCACTCCCTCTGTTTCCTGAGGTCCTTCTACCAATGGGGCCACAATAAATTGAGTTTAGTTGTAAGGTCATGAGGGGAAGGGCTAATGCCAGACACACAGATGCTAGCTAGAAGTAGCTATCACCCACACCAGTGTGCGCGGCAACAGAAGCAGGCTGGATGCGAGGTATTTTTAAATATCTCTCGTCCTTTAAACAAACAGACATGTCCCTGTTACCGCCAGCAAGGCTCGGGGTCATCAAAGGTAAATCCCTCGCCACAGTTTGAAGGTAGCAGCCGATGCCGTGGACGCTAATTCACACGGCAGGCTCATGTTTGAGGCAGCCTAAACACTGCACAGATCACAGATGGTCACAAAGGTCAGCATGTGGAAATGGAGAGGGGACGATTCACCTACTTAATTGTGTTTACAAATGCGCCAATTGTCTCGATCGGCTCCCTGCCGTCGATTTGATGTTATTCTGTGAATTTTAAAACTCTGCCATTTGCTCCGGCTTTCATCATCGTATTTTGTTATTCCTCCTCTCACCTAATAGGCAGCATCCCAGTGCATCTCCATGACAGGCTCTCTCCTTAAAGTGACATGACACCAATTTCGCAAAATCCACCCTGACAGTATCTGTGAAGCTCATTTTCAGTGCTAGCACATCTGCTATCTCTAAATGGGGCTTGGTGTACCTATATCCTTCTGTTTATCCTTAGTTTCACTGAGTCTGAGGAGAAATTTCTGCATGAAATTTTTATTAAATTAACTTCATGGCACATTGTGAGTGTCCTCTTTCCTACAGGATTATAAATGCCCTACAGGAACTGATGTGGGCCAGGGCGGAAAGGTGGTTGTTATGTGTAGCGCTAGGTAGCTTTAACTCATTGTTAGGCTCCTGTTCTGCTTAAGACTCCACATCTGTACACCCGACGCCCGTTATTATCCGGGTTTCTCCTTTTCTGGGGCAAATGCTGTGCATGTAGAGCAAAAACTAAAAGATCTGCAGGCGTGTTTGGTTTGAAACAGGTATATTCGGTTTGTGTTTCTTTGGGCAATTACAGCAGAGTGCAGACAGCGCAGCACCTACATATACGAGCCTAGGAGAATCACCTAAGTGATTTTTCAGGACCCCTTAGCTGTCCTACAGGTGCCTAGATACCCAAGTAAATAAAGTGACAACAGTACTGGGCTAAACAAGGAATTATGAGCGTAAAATAAAGCAAATAAAATCAAGTGAAATGGCATAAACCGTCACAGTTACAATCAACTAAATAAAACATTATTTGTGCCTAAAAGCCACATTAGGTCCCACACCAAAATGGCTGCCTGTTGCCCCTATTCTTCTCTCCCAGCTAGCAAAATTTCAAAAGCCAGTTCTCGCTCCACCCAAGCCCAGAAACAATGTACTGTGGGCCCAGCACGGCTTCCCCAGGTTTCATCACAAGACAACAGCCCTGAGTCCACCCAGATCTATTTACTATCTCACTTGTGTCTTATACCTACTTTATAGAAATGCGCTTTTGCATTTATACCCTTACTAGAATAAAGTTAGAAAATTGATAGATGGGTTATTACCCATAATGTTGTCCCATAATCAAATATATTATTTTTATTTCCAGAACTGCCCAGACCATCTGTCTGGGGAAAATTATTAGGAGGAATTTGTCAGTTGTGTTACTTCTTTGGGAAGAGAAGCGCTGGCTAGGCTAGGTGGTGCTGGCCTGACATTAGCTGGCCACAACAGACTTTCACTTTTGATTCTGGCATCTCAGCACTTTGCAGGAAGACGGTGACATTTTTCAGAGCTGTTCCTTGAACTTTATCAGTGAGATGCCGCGATGTTTACTCCTTTCAAAAAGGTCAAGGTCTTCAGAGACCTGTGCCTATCGGAATTGCAAATGCCACGACACACACGTGCACACACGCGTGCACTCGTACCCACACTGTGTCGGAAAGGGGTTATGACCCGGAGAAGTAATGATTAAAACGAGAAAGCGGTAATGAGAATTCCAGATTGGTATCCTTCCTTCTCCCATTTTATTCTAGAAAACTAAACCCTCCAAGAGACATGATGTGGATCATGTTTGAAGATCTGTGACTTGTAAACTACATTTTATCAGTTAGTTGGTGTGGACTTTGGCTTTGAGCTGCCCTTGGTTACGGTAGGCTGCATTGGTTACTATTGGGCTCATGTATGCAGGAACGTGCATGTATCCACAGCTGCACACACAGCCAGGCACTGAGGATTCGTGTGCAGACATCCTTGTGGGGGCCAGCATGTGGCTCAGTGGGCTAAGACTTGTGCCTGTGAGGAAGGCTGCCAGTTCAGGTCTGGCCTCGGCACGTCTGTGGCCCTTGAGTAAGGCCCTTGGCCCCTGCCCTCTGGGTGCTGCGTGAGGTGGCTGCCCTTCAGGGCCAAGCTTGCTCTCATTGAGAGCATCATGGGGTCATGGAATCAATAATGTATCAGTAATTATTATTATGCTACAGTATGCTTGTGTGTGTATAGGGTGGAGATATATAAATGCAGACTCCAAAAATAAGGAAAGAGAGATTCAACAAACAGAGAGAGGGAAAACAGAAAAAGTACAGACCTGTAAGTCTCTGTGGCACACCACTCAACATCCAAGAGATTTTAGTAAAGACAACAAATATTCTTCAATCAAATAAAAAAAAAATCTACCCTTGACAAAAGTGGGTACAGAATTTCATGGGACACATTCAGGTGGATAAGGGTGCAATGAGTGTCAGGGAAGGCCTGTATTACCTGTTCTTAAAAGGGGAAAAAAGATCTGCATTACCTTAGTCTCTGCTTAAAGCCAAGTGTGATGATACTCAATAGAGAGATTTTACAGAGAAGTTTTTAAATAGAGCAGTTCCAAAATCCCATGCAGGTCAGGTCTGGGCCTGGGTCCCTGCACCTCACGCCACTGCCAGCTCTGGGTAACTGCTCCCCTCGCATTCACTGGCTCCATGTCAGTGCCGCCCCACACAGCCTTTATCTCCGGGTCACTGCTCCCCACACAGCCTGCATCTCCGGGTCACTGCACTCCACACAGCCTTCATCTCCGGGTCACTGCTCCCCACACAGCCTGCATCTCCGGGTCACTGCTCCCCACACAGCCTTCATCTCCGGGTCACTGCTCCCCACACAGCCTTCATCTCCGGGTCACTGCTCCTCACGTGGCCATTGGCTCTGGGTCACTGCCCCCCGCATGGCCGTCGGCTCCGGGTCACTGTTCCACACGTGTCCTGCATCTCCGGGTCACTGCTCCCCACACAGCCTTCATCTCCAGGTCAGTGCTCCCCACACAGCTTTCATCTCCGGGTCACTGCTCCCCACACAGCTTTCATCTCCGGGTCACTGCTCCCCACACAGCCTTCATCTCTGAGTCACTGCTCCTCTCGCAGCTGACGGCTCTGGGTCAGTGCTCCCTATGCGGCCGTCGGCTCTGGGTCACCGCTCCCCATGTGGCTGCCGGCTCTGGATCACTGCTCCCCACGCGGCCGTCAGCTCCGGATCACCGCTCCCCACGCAGCCGTCGGCTCCGGGTCACTGCTTCTTTTCTCCTTGCGCCTAACATCCTGGAGATGGCTTTCTAAGAGTAATACTTAATCGTAGGGGCATAGAGAGGCGCGTCCCCTAACCTTGCCCCTGTCCCTACACACCCACATCACACACACTCACACACCTCTACATTCATTCCTATGGGCATAACCCTGATCCCAACAATAACATCCTTAACCCCTACCCAGCCCTAACCTTAACCATAAGTAACCAAACAAAATACAAGACTTTCCACACTCCATGGACTCCATTGGCATCAGTGAGTGATGCTAAGCAGTCCACACACATGATATGAAATTATATCGGTGATATATTTTCTACAGGGAAAAACAATTGCGTAGTGCTGCTCTAGAGCATCCCCTGTGCCCACCCTGCTCGGCATGCTCCCCTCAGATGCTGGGCCACCCAGACAGTCCGGGAATTGCTATCGCTTGTTCCATTTCACACACAATATCCCGTTTCCAGGGCGTTGAAATGTACTCCAATAACCAGCCAGCTCGATCCGTTCTTTTCAGACCTCACTGTTTATGCTTGTCATTCTGAGGTTTACGTTGTCATCTTCCATCTCTCCATCCCTCCCTCTCACTCTCCATCTGTCATCCATCCATACATCCATCCATCTCTCCTTCCATCCGTCCTTTTTATGCTACCATCATCCAGTGCAGGGTCTTGATGGACCTGCAGCACATTCCAGGTAGCAGGAAGAAGGCAGGAGACATAGAGCCAGCACGAGGCTCCAGTCCATCTGAGGGTGTTTCTCAATTCGGTCCTTGGGGATCCCCAGACGGTCCACATTGCTGGGAGCTGGGAGGGAGCAGAAACATTAACTGTCTGGCAGGGAGCTGGGAGGGAGCAAAAACCTGAACTGTATGGCAGGGAGCTGGGAGGGAGAAAAAATGTGAACTGTATGGCTTGGAGCTGGGAGGGAGCAAAAATGTGAACTGTATGGCAGGGAGCTGGGAGGGAGCAAAAACCTCTTCTGTATGGCAGGGAGCTGGGAGGAAGCAAAAACCTTAACTGTATGGCAGGGAGCTGGGAGGGAGCAAAAATGTGGACTGTCTGGCAGGGAGCTGGGAGGGAGCAAAAATGTGGATTGTCTCGGGTTCCCTGAGGGCTGAGTTGAGAAACACTGCATTACAGACTGTTTAGAGACAGGCACCCAGCTACGTGTACCGCACAGCTTGACACTGGGAGAGGAAACTGGAGCCCCAGAGAAAATGCATTCAGACGCCGGGCTAGAATGGAGTCCCCTTAGCCTGCATTGTCTCCTGTATTTCAATATTAAAATCAAAATAAATGAATAAAGGTAATATACAGCATAGAAACAACAAATAATAATAATAATAATAATAATAATAATAATATTAATAATAATAAACAGTAGATCTACAAGTTTTTATGTTAACATCCACATCACAGGGTTGTCCATTGTCGTGTCACAATGACTGCAGTAATCTCCTGGTCTGAGATTAGGCTTTGGCGGTAGGTCTCGTTTCTCATACCATTGTACCACTTTGACACTATACTGTGGGACACAACGTTTTGACAGTATAGTGGAATCCCTGTATCAGCAGGTTAGCCACAGTTTACAAAAGTGAAGTTTAAGATTCCAAAAACAGTTTGCAAGTCTCAAACCACGCATTATCGAGTACAGGCAGGTAGCCAGTGAGTACTCACAATAGGCTGAGATAATTTTAAGCAAATACATTTTTCCCATTACAGATTATGTACAGGTATATGACACCTGTACATAAGTAGCCTATATGTTTTTTCATTGTTCCTTTGAAGTTTATAAACAGCAAAATTCTCATTGCTCCACCATCCCTCTATACAAGATTTTTTTTTATTGTTATATTGCCTCTGGAGGCAAATTCCTTTCATTTGAGAGAGTACAGTACTACGTAATAATGTATAATGTTCTTTACTATTACTGTATTTAATGTTGTCGTGTTGGTAATGTTTTACTGTGTTTGATTTATCAGTTACCATAGATAAGTACACAATAATCATGTTATATTTGGAATCTGTGGATGGCTCACTGTATTTTCAAAAGGAAGAACTTCTTGGAAATCTTGACAATAAAATTGTATTTAGCGCAGGGGGGTGGTACTCCACGGTAAAATGTGCTGACTAATTTGTGAGGAGGAGAAAAGCGAAAGAATGGCATTTGTCTTCCACTTTATGTAAATACTTAAATTATTTGACGATATTAATTTGTCGGCATTGCTTAATGTCTGTTGGCACAACTCACTGCAACACCGCCAGCTTCTTTGACGCACTCTGTCGGTACATTTTAAGTTCTATTTGCCTATACTTTATTTTGGGTAAATGTTCAATTCCTTTTTGTCTTTATTAATATTGTAATATTCAGCAGTACTTGAATTTTTCCCAGTATCATGCAACCCTAAAAAGCAGATATATTAGAACAAATCAATACAGTGAATAGCCATATGAATATAAGTATGGATTTGGTGGATATGAGGCAGACATTTCAGTGTTTTATGTGTAAGCAGGAGAGCTTTGAAGTCAGTCCTAACAAGAGGCCAGTGCAGACAGCAAAGAGCAGGGGTTATGTGTTCAAACTTCCTGCTCCTGGTGACACTTTGAGTTGCTGCATTTTTAATACGCCGCAAGGTGTTTAATGTGTGGTGTGTGCTCCCAGATAAAAGAGCATTACAGTAGCCTAGCCTACTGTATACAAAAGCATGTATTAGTTTCCCGGTCCTGAATAGTAAGAACACGCCATAGTTTGGCAATGGTACATAACTGCAGGAAGCGTCGATTGTGCATCCACATGAGATTTGAAAGAGAGGCTTGTGTGTAAGGTGATGCCTAAGTTACAGGTTGAGCTGCTGAGTGGGAAGATTATAGCGTTCCTATCTGCAGACTTGCCTCAAAACAACAGAACTTAATTTTTCTCTGCATTTAGTGACAAACTGTATTTACTCATCCAAGTCTTAACTCCATTAAAGCAGACAGCTATAGTTACTACACATGCAGTGCCATTAGATGTAACGGAAATGTATACTTGCGTGTTGTCAGCATAGAAGCGATAATAAACATTATGTTTTCTCATTAGATTACCTAATGGTAACATGTAGAGAGAAAACAATGTAGGACTAAGCGCTGATCCCTGTGGTACTCCAAATCTGACTGGCGATATTGACAATGGAGGGTAGTTATTGGATGCGTAGCAATTAGTCAAATACAATTTAAACCACTTTAGCTCCATTCCATCAGTTTGAAGTCGATACTAGTAGTAGAGTAATATGGCCAATAGTGTCAGCGGCCACACTAAGGTCCAGAAGCATAAGCACAGTCTCATTGCCAGTGCAGCTGGTCTTGTTGCATCATTTACAGCCCTGATTAAGGCAGTGATGCATCCAGTTTGGTTGCTTTCGATGGCACAGTTGTAAAATGTCCTTAGGATGCAGGGACTCATGCCAAACCTTACCCACTGGATAGTTAAAAAAAATGCATGTTGGACTACATTTTTACTGAACCAGCCCAGTTGGCTAGCAGCAAAAATTCTTAAGCATCCCTGATCCGCTTTGTTTTTATTTTTTTACCTGCTGATTAATACCTCAATTTAACGCATGCAAACTCTGGGATGCAGGCATTCGCTCTTCCGATGAGTCCATCTTTCAAAAATGCCGACATCCCTGACGCGCCTGAAATTCTGTCCTCACAGGTGTTCCTGCGAAATACCGTGTCCGGCAAAATCATCGTCCACAACTACGGGCACAACGGCTCTTGTCACTTTTTTTAGGGAGATCACCATCAGCTCAGCCCACATAACAGCTCCAAGAACGCGTACAGGACCTGCCAGGAACACACGAGGGCCGGAAAGCCTCACAGTAACGAAGCGACCTTGTGCGAATACCTTCAGCAGCAGATGGGCATCGGACAGGTAAGTGAAGTCTATTACGGGGAGGAACAGGAGAGGGTCAAGCATCATGCTAAAGTATAAAGGAAGAAACACAAGCTGCTCCTGAATACAAGAATAGGAATGAACCTACAAATTAGGGCAGATAACCGAAATGAAACACAACGTCCAATTATAATCAGGACAGGTCAGTACAATCAATACCAAACCAGTCCCCATACTACGTGACATGTTTAAATGTTACCTGCGTTCTCCCAAAATCAATCTGCAAAAAATATCCCCCCATCTTTAACCACCCCCTAAAAAAAACATACCTAAGAATGCATTTGCACACTCGTTCACAATGATTTAAAAATATATGTTTTCTTAAAGCAGTCATCAAGCAGTCAAGCAGGATTTTTCTTACAGGAAGACCCCAGGAGGTGAGAGCAGACAACTGTGTACCCAGCACAATCACCCCCAACACGGGAGCTTCGCAGGGCTGTGTTTTGAGCCCACTGCTGTACACCCTCTGCACCTACCACTGTGTAGCCGCACTCAGCTCAAATTCCTATGGGAAATCTGCTGACAACACAGTAGTGCTCGGCCTCATCTCCAACAATGATGAGTCGGCCTCCCTGAAGGAAGAGTAGAACCTGGAAAGGTGGTGCCAGCATGACAGCCCACAACTGAACGTCAGCAAAACAAAGGAGCTGATTGTGGACTGCAGGAGGCAGCAGGGCTCTTACACACATGTCCACATCAATGGCGCTAACGTGGAGAGGGTGAGCACCTTCAAATAACTCAGCGTCCACCTACAGGAGGACCTCACCTGGTCCATACACGCATGTACCCTGGTCAGCAAGGCGGGGCAGCGGCTCTACCATCTGAGGCAGCTGAGGAGGTTTAAGGTCTCTCCTGCTGTCCTTTAGGCCTTCTACTCGACGGCCATAGAGAGCATCCTGACCATGAGCATCACATCGTGGTTTGGGAGCTGCTCTGCCCAGGACCAGAAAGCCCTGCAGAGGGTTAGAGCAGCTGAGTGCTACACCAGATCTGCCTTTCCCTCCCTACAAGACATCTACAACAGCTGCTGGAGGACCAGAGCAACAAAGATCTCCAAGGATCCATCCCACCCCAATAACTCTCTGTTGGCACATACCTTATGATGTTATGATGCTTTTGATGTTGTCCCCCACAAGAGGCTCCTACTTAAACTCAAAGCGACAGGTATTTTAGGAACTGTAGCGACCTG
>JAODKM010000042.1:17118499-17130798 GCA_026780845.1 Petrocephalus sullivani
TTCTCCCCAAGCGAGCTTGATGGGCCGAATGGCCTCCTCTCGTTTGTATAGTTCTTATGTTCTTATGTTCTTATACCTCTTGCACATTGCACTGATATTGCACAGCATCACTTATGTATCGATTATGTACAGCTGAGCATCTCATATATTTTTATCTTATATTAGTACTTTTCATTCATTATCTTTTTCTCTATATTTTGTATATTTCTATTTTGTATATCTTATTCTTTGCTCAACTGCTCGGAGTGACCAGGGTTACATTCCACTACATGTTGTATGTGTACGACTGTGTATGTGATGAATAAACCTCTTCAGTCTTGAATCTTGAAAGCTGGCTATAACTTTTTATAAAAATGCATAGCACAGTATAGTCAGGTGTATTATGCATTATGAATGCTCTCTGAAGGTTTCCTCTATAATGCATTATAAACACCTTCATAATGCAGCACTCAGAATCTTTAATTCTTATGCTGACCATTATAATGCACTATGAAGGTATTTATAGTGCATTATAGATGAGACTTTCATAGAGCATTCATAATGGATGAGAATCATTATAATGGTGTGTTACGCCTTTTTATAAATATGTATAGCTGTGTTTATAATACTTTATGAATGTGTTACAATGAATTATAAGAACAGTTATCAGGCTTTATGAATATGGGCTTCACAGAGTGTTCCCAAAGTGTTACTAAATTTTCTAATAGTAATTAATTAATTTCACATAGTTTGTTCCCTCTTTTCCTGCTCCGTCCACAAATAGGAGGACACGATTCGGGGGGCAATAAATGCGTTTCCATGGCCGTAGGGCTGACGATAATTATTTAGTTATTTCATATAATGATCGGAAGTGTGCCGTCAATAGCCTCGGTGAATCAAGGCTTTCTGTGTAATTAGGTAGTGTTCGCATGGCTAGCTCCACAATATTTCATTGGCTATAGCCCAAGGAAAGTCTGCAGTGTTTTCAGAAGCAGGAGAGCTTGTCTGCTTAAATGTCAACTTATTATTTGCAGTGTTAACCTGCTGCCATAAACAATCCAAGCTAGCGGGCATGAAATGCAAGCAGTTTGAACCAATGATATTTTCCCTCTGCAATTACGGTCTGTGGGCGTGAACAATCTCCCAGTTAATTATTCTGCTGTAATTCTGACATAAGAGGTGACTTTGATGGTCATAAAAGCAATTTGCATTCAAACTAACTTTAAAAGCAAAGACTGGACTGCGATCAAAATGGCGATATTATTGAGCAAAAGGTTATTTATCGTAAATCAGTAACCTGTGATATTTTCTGTCTTAAGAAAACTTTAACAATCCATACTCCCACTGCTATTTGGTTATCAAGGAAACATTATGTCTGTAAATATGTGTCAGAGAGTATGTGTCCCAGTATCAAATTGGTAAATTGAAAATGTTACATACACAGACTGGAAGGACACTTGCAGCCCAGTCCAGAGCCTAGCGGAAAGAAAGAAAGAAACACTCCAAGCAAGGACATTCATACTGTCATCTAGCAGGAGACAAGGCTCTGACAAGAGCATTGTCATTTTCCTTAGCAGAAAGCAGACGAGCTCTGCAGAGGATGTGAGCGTCGTGAACAAAGCAGGATGCTTAGCCGGATTGGAGGGAAAACCTTTGCCGGATATAATTATTGTTATGTCGGTCTCGGCGAGGACCACTTGCCGTGTTTGAAATTGAATTTGGTGCTTAGAGGCAGAGTTAGATTAATGTTCCTGCCCGCTTCACATACAGCCAGGATGTAACAGACCTCACGTTAATAAATAAGGCAGCTACCAGCACAAGAGCAGGCAAGCAGGTTCCAGAGAGTCTTATACCAGTTCCTTTGTATCTACCAAAGATCTGCAGAAGAACTCCTTCACCATAGAGCCGGAATAGCCAGAGGAAGGCTGAGCTCTCAGTGGTTCCATGGGGGAGATGGGGAGAGCCACTGAGACTGCATCCACGAGCTGAAGGCCGGGAGAGCTTTCCCACAATGCACTGCAAGCCATAGATAAATTTGTTTCATGTCACCTGTTCACCATCTTAATGAAAATCGTGTGAGATTTATAGCCTATGACATATACACGTCTATCCTGACAAACATGACTGACACATGAAATAAATTTTGTTCTAAAGGCACACGTCACAGGTAGCATGACAAAAAATAGCATACAGTCTCTGGTTTTCATTCTTTACCCATGCATCCATCTTCCATAGGTCCTTTTTTGTACAGGGTCTCAGTGAGCCAGGATGCACAGGATGCAAAGGGGGTGTGACAGAATGCCATTCCCTCTCAAAGCTCACACACACGCACACACACGTTTGTATTCCTACCTTAGTGAGGACCGTCCATTCATTTCTTTGGGAAAATCCAATCACAACATCCTTAACCCCTACCCAACATTAACTTTAACCATAAGTAACCAACTCAAATACAATAATTTTAGCATTTTTACTTTTTGACTGCATTCACAGATTTATTTAAAATGGAGTCTGAAGTAGCAAGGATCGAAAAAAATGACCTCATTAGTCACAAGTACGGCATAACCTGTATACAAACAGACAACCAGTTTCAGGATTCAAACCCCCAACCTTAGAGGTGTCAGACCATACTATACACATATGCATTCCTAATGTCATCCACACTGCTAACTGTCTTCTCCTAGTTTAACTCAGGCTTGGTCACCTGCTTGCTCTATCCCCCTCTCTTTCTTTCTTTTTTTTTCTTTCTTTCTATCCATCCATCCATCCATCTAAGGGCTGTTACACATAAAGCTGGACCCCGTTAGGAAAGTAATTTTTTGCCACATCCTACCTATCCTCTTAGCCCACGTACAGACACTGTACACAGGCACACTGCCAGTTTGAAGTCTTCGTATTTATATTTTGTATTTGTTTTTATGTTGCTTATAATGTTGGTGCTCTGTCCATCATCTGCACTTTATTTTGCAATTGCCCGCCTTACTGTTTTGTGTTAACTCAGTGTTTTCCAGCGTTATTCTCTTATCATTGTTTAAAAATTGCTGCACAAGAAGAGGTGTCAACAAAGTGTTATTATACTGCAGCATAATGACAATAAAGCTCTGTCTAATCTTATCTATCTGGCATGCTGGCTCACATCCTGCGGTTAACTACGGAGGCCCTGAAGGGCAAAACACGCCAGCAAATACAAAAACACACCAACAAATACCAAAACACACCAGCAAATATGAAAACATGCCAGCAAATACCAAAAAACACGAACAAATGCAGAAACACGCCAGCAAAAGCAAAAACACGCCAGCAAAAGCGAAAACACGCCAGCAAAAGCGAAAACACTACAACATTAGCGATACTGAAAACGGAAAGGGTATGTAGTAACAAGCACGTGACGATCAGTACCTACATATCTACCTACTGATCGTCACGTGCTTGTTACTACATGCCCTTTCCGTTTTCAGTATCGCTAATGTTGTAGTGTTTTCGCTTTTGCTGGCGTGTTTTCGCATTTGTTTGCGTGTTTTCGCTTTTGTTCGTGTGTTTTGGTATTTGCTGGTGTGTTTTTGTATTTGGTGATGTGTTTTCATATTTGCTGGCGTGTTTTGCCCTTCGGGGCTTCCGTAGTTAACAGAGTGATGTCACTGATGGTCCCCTGAGCAAGGCTTAACCCTCAATTGGCCCAGGAATCGTTTGACCCTGTTTTCTGAACATTTATGCAGCCTTGGATAAAAGTGTCTAAATAAAGTAAAAATGCTGAATCTATCAGTCGAATTCCTAATAAACACAAATTGCCTCACACCCCAGCAAGGCCTCGGTATTCCCCACACAGAGAGGAAGATCCCTTTCTACCGCGGGGAAGGACAGGTAGATTACGCCATACAGAGCTGCCAATTAAGCACTTTCTCTATTACAATGGGTTAACAGATTGTTTGTGTAATCCCTACCGCTGTTCTTCTTCTGTGTTTATTTTAGCTACACCTCATTTAATCTTGTCATTCACCGATTTAATTATGAGGAACTGAAGCTATCTGATGAAGATTAGGCTAATTATGGAAGCTGCTCTGTGTATTTTAAGCTGCTTAATGCAGCATACACAGCCTTTTCCCCTCTCTCCCCCTATCCGTCACAGCTCAGCTGCAAAGATGCGTACGGACTGTCCTCTGCCGTCTCTGCAACAGATACATAAAAATCAATAACTGTTTCGTACCGTATAGACGCCGAAAAAGCCCACGGAATACCACGTTTCAGTCCGAAAGCAGGAAAATAGATGTGCGATTTTTGTCGCAAGGTGCGCGGAGTTATCCTTATTCTTTTTGCCGTGTCTGAAGTTGTTGTGAATCACCCCGAGAGGCTTTTCAGGATGTGTCTTTTTTGGTCTGCATTTTTATATTTCTGCATGCCTGAGCATAGAAATGTGCTCTTGTAAAATAAAAAAATAATAATAAAATAGTAATAGTATCTTTGACTTCCAGGTCCATTCGATAGTGGTGCACAGGGGGCCCTGCCACTCTTCAGGTGCATAGCCAGGACTCCCCCCCCCCAGAAAGTCTCAGGTGTTCCAACCTTTATACATTTCTCATTTCTAGCTGGTGTTCATTTCTAATAATCACCTTAATTGGTAACGATTACTAGCTTCCCGGGTTCAGCATGCGTAAGGTGTGATTAGAATCTGCAGCTAACCATTAATGCTAACAAAGCTACTGCAGTCTTGGAGTGCAGAGCTGTCTGGGAGTCCTCAAAGAGTTATGCCATTTACGACATATGGCAGGGGATTGGGGGAGGTGTCATTGTAAGACACTTGTATTTGAAGGAGGTGTACTTACCCGCTTATTGTGGTCAGGTATGGTGTATATAATGAAAAATAAAGAACCACTGTTTCTGTTTTCAGGTCATGAATATGACGACTGGTTATATTACTGACTTATATTACTAATATATGACAGTAAATGACCAATTGCTATTCTATTTGTCAAGTTACATTTTTTCTGCTGGAATATTTTATCGTGCATTCAGCAGGGTCAGTGACGAGCCTAGCGCAGCTTGCTGACAGCAAGGAGATTTTTATTATAAACAGAATACAAAACAAACCCAAGATAAAAGGGACCACAAGAGGTTACAAGAACGTGAACTAAAGTCAAGACACGAGCGAGACACAACTATGTGAAACACATTCAAGTAACACACAGGAAATAAACACACGGCACTAACAATACTCACGGTGACCGACAAGAAACAGGTGTGGGTCAACAACAAACACAGATGAAGGTAGCCACAATCAAACGCTATGGACTAGGACTACACTGGAGACACAGAGAACACAGGTAAAACAGGACAGAATTACTAAACTAGATACAGTGCAAAGGAGCCATACAGAAACACAAAGAAACATAATTAAGAAGGATTACACAACAGAATCTAGGACACAGAACATAAATGTTCAACAACTTGAGGCCTTAAGCCAGCTTCAAGTACTCAGTTACTGAGTAATGAGTTATTACTCAGTTTGCAGCTGCTTGCGTAACCCATTCAGTCATGAAGGGGTTAGGGGTGCCAGGGACCACACTAGGAACAAAACAATACCAAAACTGGGAATATCACGAAATCGGGATGACTAGCGACACCTCCTGGCCAAATGGGAAAATGACAAACAGAAAGGGGCATGACAGGGACAGATCCTGACAATGTTTAATGAAGGATTATAATACAGCTTTTATAATATTGCCTTTACTGTACTTTTGTGCTTTACAAAGTGTATTCCTATTAGAAAAGCTAAGTTTATTGTCAGTGTCTTTAAATACACATTATTATTGCAGTCATTTACAAAAAAATGCAAAAGTGTGATTAGTTATACTTTTACAAGCCATAAATAAATATAGCATTTTCCAGGGGTTATATTCCATCTGCAGGGAAAAAAAGCAATATCTGCTCAGTAAAAGTGCAGTGAGTGCATCAGGGACACTGCATGTGCTGTCATCAGTGGCAGCCACTGTCTATTCATGCCTGTAAATTGCCAGCGATTGTGTTAAAATCCCACCTAGTGCTCATTGCTTTACCAGTTCAACTTGTATTTTTCTGGCCCATATATTCTCTATGAAACACCACCCACCCCCCAATTCAAAAGAAATGTCTAAAATAATTTGAATGTTTCTTGGTTAAGATGAATGGTCGTGTTTTTGTTCAGTGTCGCCTCCATTATATTCTGCAAATATGACCTTTCTTTTATATTATATTTCTGCCGAAATGACATTGGATGGGTACCAAAGAAAAAGGAGAACCACCACGCGAGTAAAAATCAATCTATTTTCTGTATCACTTTGTTTTTTTTTTTTTTCCTCCAATTTGCAGACTAATCAACTGCCGCCCAGAAAATTAAATGGTTTTTCAATCAATGAAATATCATTCTACAAAACTGAACTCGGATCATGGATTTTAATAACCTGGTGTTGCTGCTTCAATTTCTTTATGATTAATAACATTTGCATTCAATAACATATAAGCCGTGCGTCCTGCCCTTTTTTGAACTGACCGGAATAATAATTTGCGTCTACATTATTCTCTGAGCTTGTCATTCCGGATTAGTTGATTTTAATCTTAGCCTTCAGTATATTAACTGACAGACAATTTGGTTTCATCAAAACCTGCACAAATCTCAGCTGCAAGGCTAGGGAAACGAGAAAAAAAACTTTAATGTCAAATCCCATAAAGATTCATTTAAAAGACATTGACTGGCCGTCTCTGATGAATGACCTGCAACAGATCCAGCAGAGTTACTTTTCAACATGAACTTCAGGGAGTCCATTAAAACACACTTTTCAAAAGGACCACTTTTATATGGAGTGTCTTTTTTCCGCACATTTTTTTCCCCGCTCTGTTGAATCTAAAGCCCATGTGGAAATTGTCTTGTTAAAAGGAATGTTGCATTCATCTGCCTTTGTGTAGATTCGCGCATTGAAACTAAGCATCAGACTTCATTGCGGTACTGCGGCTTGACTCTGCCGAGGTTTTCACGAGATATAGAGCACATCTATATTAATATGGCGTCGCATACTCGATTTTCTTTGCAGGCACATGGAGTTCAGACCCTGCTGAAAAAAACAGCTAAAAACAAGCGTATGCTGGACGCTGGTTTTAGCTGCTCTAAGATGGTCTTAGACAGTCATGTCCCAGCTCTTGCTGGTCTGCTGATGGTACAGCTGAGTGGGTCAGCAGCTGGTCATGCTGGTGTAGCCAACTAAACCAGCTAGAAAGGGCATCATAAGCTGGTATGACCACCTAAAGCTTAATCTGGCCAAGCTGTTTTTTTCAGCAGGGGGGTGACAGGCCTGGGGAATACTTATATGTGCTCTACACACCCACACCCCCACCTACAGGTTGGTCACAGTTGCATTATGATTTTGTGCTCTGCATTTCCTGGGATTAGGCTCCAGGGCTTCCCGCAGCACTATTGGACCAGCAACTATGGAAAATGGATGGAAATGGCTGGTGGGTAAAATATGGTTGCTATGGCGACACAGTGTTTACCTTCTTATCTGCTAAGAAGTAAGCATTCAAATACTGCATTCATCAGTAACATAGGTTGGAAATTCTACGGACATCAAAGTTCAATAGACCTTTTTATAGTACGATGTGTAGTGCAGATGTGTACTGATCTTCTGGTTTTTTAAGCAAAGCTTGTGCTGCTATGCGGCCTATGAAACCCAGGTGGCCAGAGCTGTCACATCTGGATGTGGCCCCCTCTGCCTCCCTCATCAGCAGCCTGAGTCGTGTCATTATCAGGCACCTGCAGCTGTCGCCCCACGTCTGGCCTCCTGGGCCCCCCAGCTCAGACAGACTCCATTAGCTTCCGCACAGTCGCTCGGTGGCAGGTGCCCAACTTCTACCAAGCAGCCCCATTGACCAGGAGCACCTGTGCATTTAAGCGCTTCGGACTGGCACAGATTGGCTCTGCATGTGTGTGTTTGTGTGCGTACGGCTCTGCGTCGATCACATTTGGCTACCCAAATAGCGGCAAAGTCTGATGAAAACTGAAACTTCCTTAACTGGGGAGGCATTTTTTCAGGTCCTTATTTGGATAGCCTCAGTTTTATAAAAATCTGTGAATGCAATCAAAAAAGCATTGTATTTGGGTTGGTTATTTATGGTTAAGGTTAGGGCTGGGTAGGGGTTTGGGATTAGGGTTTTTCCCATAGAAATGAAAGGACGGTCCCCATTTATATAGGTTATATACAGGTCTGTGTGTGTGTGTGTGAGGAGTTTGCATCTCCTCCCTGAATTCATGTGTGCGTGTGTGTCCTCCTATGGTTGGTTGTGGATCTCTGCCCTCCCAACCAGGGTACTCCACCCATAACCATCTACTGGATATGTGGTCCTTGAAGAAGGAAGATCACTCTGAGGAGACTGAAGCAGCTTCGTGGCTGCCGAACCTCTCAGCCGCATCTACCCGGGGTTCACGCAGACCTCGGTCTACATCCTCAGTCCTGATACAGAAACAGAGAGCGGCGGTGTATTTGGCGATGGGGCTCCTGTCCGTCCCCGTTTGCCTGCTCCCCCTCGTTATTCCATATCCGTCTCTCCACTCCTCCGCCGCTCCTCTCTCCAGCAATTTTCTCCTCACATCATCGGCACTGACGTTCTCGTCTCACTCCGTCGCCGTGGTCCATTTCTCTCCGCATTTGCGAAAGTGAAAATAAACAGTATCTCCTCAGCAAAACTGCGGTGAATGCATCAGGGACCCCGCAACGTGCATCTCGGTTCATAGCTACCATCTATTACTTAGATATATACCACTTCACTGAATTCAGCCATTTATGGATCTAACGTTTGACTAGAGGGAGCGAGAACTAATATAATTCATGTCCAGCATCTACAGTCAGCCAGGATGAAGTTATTTGCAATTACCGGTGTAATCCTTGCATCTTCCGGGGACTTGAAATCCAATGCAAGACACATCATTTGTAAGAAATTCTTCTTCAACCCCACAGAGCGTATTTTATTTGGGCTTTCTGCAAGGAACTTTTTTTATCACATATTTGAAACATCTTATCTTGTCCTATTAGATACAAGCAATGGGACATGCGGGTTTTGACAGAAAATGAAGCTATATCTATAAATAATTTCCCTGCAGCCTCTTCGGGAATGTGCTGATGGCAGACACACTCTGTTTATTCGTGCACTTCTACACTTTAATTAATTCACATTTTTACTTTTACTAGTGTGCCCAGTCAAAGCCAAAGGGCCTGTGAGTGGCCCAGTCAGCACAGGCGCCCCCCGCAGCTTCTATCTCAGATCATCATCCTGGGCTGAGCTCTGCGATGCAACATCTGGAGATTGGGTGGGGGGAGGGGGATGCGCAGCTGGAGTGACCAGCACGTCAACGTCTCCCAGGGATGGGCTGCTCGCCTGCTAGTAGGCACTTATCAACGCTGGGCGATGCCGGCGTCCAATTGGCACGGAGAGATTTTCAGTGACGAACAGCTATTGGCTGGCAGTAATATGTCTGGGTGGGACGTGTACACTTTGCAGCCTTCGAGGCCATGGAAGGAGGCTTTCTGTAAATCTCCCTGTAAATCTATTCCTGAGCAGGAATAGATTTTTTTTTTTACAGAAATGACAACCTTAAGTTCATAGATGACTACAAAAGTAAATATGATGTATTTAGGATGAAGATATATACATATTTGGAATCAATGGAAATCTACTCAGCCTGCCTGAGCACTCATATTGCATATCAGTGATTATGAGCCAAATGGCGAGGAAATGGACAACAGATCAATAGCTTGAAGATTACCTCCCAGTCTAACACTAACAGTACTTTATGAATATACGTTCATATTAAACTGATGTCACAGGTGCAGTAAGGAGCATTCATTACATTTATTTAGCAGATGCTTCGGTCCAAATCGACATACAAGTGAGAGAGGTGAGACAGTGTCCCTGGGGCAATGGTGGTAAATAGTGGCATCGCTGTGCCAGCCTGGGGTATGGAACCAGCACACACCCTAGCCCACACAGCTATAAATCTTCCTATTATGATATTAGAAGAAGTCCTCGGTTGTGCATTTAATAAAAAGTGGTCACAGTGATTTAGTAATACACTCTGTTTTATGTGCTATGAAATGATCGTCAATGTGCAAATGGAAAGTTTGGCCGACAGGCGATGCATAGTCTCAGGCGTCCTATGTGTAAGTCAGGATCGAACATCAGATGTTAGCGGCCCTCTTCCAGCAATGCCATCGTTCTTAATTTGATTTTTACTTCCCTTCTTCTGGGCTGCGTGCGTCCGGGGCGACCGAAATCCGCGATGCGGCGCACATGCAGATCAGAGGAACTGCTTCAACTCGCTTCCGTGGAATTCCGCTGGAAATATCCACAATCCGGGGTCATCCGTATCGCATCCTGATTGGCATCCATTAGCAAGAAGAAGTGATTCAACATCCATCCATCCATCCATCCATCCATCCATTTTCTGCAACCACTTGTCCCATTCTTGGAAGCCAAGAAGCGCAAGGTAGGGAATAATCCAGAATGGGGCGTCAACCCATCGCAAGGCACACTCACACACCATTCCCTCGCACATGCACACCTACAGGCTTTTTTTTTCGTGACTCCAGTTCACTATAGCTTATTTTTGGGTATTTTACCATATTTTGAATGACTGTGTGCCTGGACAGTAGACAAAGCGGCAGCCGCTTTGAGCAGATACTTTATGAAATGCTATGCACAGCTATTTATTAATGTGATCTGTATATATCCCTCCACACAGCCAGGCAGGCAGTGCCGTACCACCGCGGCGTTTTAAACAGCGACGGTCACTCAGCCGATCCGGCCGCTCGGCTCTTTGATGTGATTCTTCCCCCATCATTCTTTGTATTTCTTTTAAGTCTTTAGTTTCTAAAGGCCATGCAGCATAATGAGGCAGAGACAGCGCCGGCAGAGAGACTGCACTCGTAGAATTAAATGTCACATTCGGCCAGAAAGATATTAGTTGGAATAGCGTGAAAGGCAGCCACCAGAGAAACAAACAGAACGGAGCGATGCCAAGGTGCAGGAAGTGCGGAGAGGCATCTGAGCATGTTGGCCATCTTTGGGGTTTGACCGTTTGACCATCTTATCCACAACGGGCCAGTGTGTATGCAGGTTTTCAGGAAAACCCTAAGGTCAGCCGTTCAAACCCAGGTGTGAGAATTCTTCAGCCAGTCAGTCTTCTAATTAGTGATTAATTAGGGAGTTGCAGCGAAAACCTGCATACACACCGGCCCGTTGCGGATAAGATTGCCCACCCCTGCTTTAAGGTGTTCCCTACAACCATGTAACCAGGTGACCCCCCCACAATCCACTGGGGGTTTGTTCATCTATCGGGTGGCTGAAAGACGGCAGATAAAACAGAAACTTCAGGATGAGCTTGATACAAGGATTGTGTTAACTCAAGTTATTAAAGACAAATATCACTCACGGGAATTATGTCAACCACTTATTCCATTCTGAACGAAACTTACAGACTTTTTCCTCACTCATGCTATCACCACTTGGTCACCCTATGGTCAACTGTGCCTCCTGATGGTGTGGGGTGGTACTGCAGGTGGTATTATAATATGCACAGATAAGTCAGGATACCACAAGGATCATCCTCAATCACACGCGTGAATTAAAATACGTCTAGTGTCTAGCGCTTTTCTGCCGTGACAGGAATTCTGGAAGATGCCTGCTCTGGACAGGGAAGGCAGTGGTCAGCAGCATGGCGCTCCTGCAGATCGGGCCAGGCCTGTGCATTGGAAAGAAGGATGATGAAGAGGCTGATGGTGATGGGACGTGCGGGCTCCTCACGGCTGCATATTGAATTACTGTCAGCTGATGTAATTGCCGGTGTCTCTAAAACCAGCGATATTAAACGATGGCACCAATTCAGATGCGAAGGTCTTCAAGCTTAGGTGATGCCCACAGAATCTTCAGAGCTTCGCCAAAAGTCCGACGTGATGGATGACCTCTTGGAAGTGGAAAGCCAGGCAGAGATTATTTATCGATTAAATATCAGGGTCTTGAAAGAGCCGGCGAGTCTCTTAAAGATGACCTCGGAGTCAAGATCATTCATCCTCATGGCACAGCGACGTACCCAGAGTGTCTCCAGGTAGATTATACTCCCATAATGCAGTGGTGTGTGGAGCTGACTCCCTCAGCAAGCCTTCTCTGATCAGCCAAATGTCCATTGTGGCTAGGTGTGACACCCCCCCGCCACCGCCCCCCCCCCCCCCCCCAACCCCCCCTTCCCACTATCCTCCGCCTGGTGCACTGTGGGACTTGACAAATACATATCCAACTACTCACTA
>JAODKM010000042.1:17130898-17142504 GCA_026780845.1 Petrocephalus sullivani
CCTCATCAAGCGGTATTTTAAAAATTGTTTGGGGATAAGGTACGAAATGGAAGATGTGGGGTTTTGGGGGGGTGCGTGGGGGGGAAGGGGGGGGGAGGTCAGGAACGTGAAGCGGGCGCTGTCATGCAGTTATAACGCGTCGGCAGAAAGGCCCGGTCCGGGTTTGGGGCGGGTGCCCCCCCCCCCCCCCCCCCCCGCCAACTTCGCCATTTCAGCTACTTTTTGGTGGCAAAAGAGAAACGAGAGGGAATAAACCTGAAATTTCCACCTCTGGCCATAAGATTGTACTAAAAAAATCTGTAAAATGTTGCCTTGTTAATTGTTGTGTGAAATCCTGCCAGGAAGGGTTATCATAAAGTCCAACACTTTATTCCAACACAAAACCTTCAAGGAAAATGACCCTTGTAGGCTTAGAATCTGGCTGATGTTGGTTACACCACAGGTTACTACACAGGGACTACTTTCCCTGCCCAACCTTAATTCAGCCTTTCCCAAGTTCTGCTGAATTAACAGTGTTTTATAAATACTCTCCAAATTGAACCCCCAACCATGCAGGTGTTTGGCTACTGGGCCAACGTGCAGTGTATCTACAAATAAAAGTTTGTGATAAGCAACATATACAATTAATGCTTGAGGAAGTAGGTGATTAAGAAGAATAACTTTCTCCGGCTCATCAGAAGCCTGGGGGTCCCTGCTGTACACTGTGTGCAGAATTATTAGGCAAGTGTGTCTTTTATTTGCATCTTCTCTTCTGAGCAATATTTTCAGTCCAGATGAATCTCTAATTAAGAAAGAACTGTTTAAAAACAGAGCATGTCCAGTATTTGGTCTGAGTACTGAGTAAAATGGGCTGAAAAAGGACATCGCAGAGAGGAGAAAAAAAAACAAATAGTAATGTGCCAGTCAGAGGGATGCAAAACAATTGAAAATGTTTGGCCTTTAAAACATGATTACCGTACAATCAAAGGTTTCTGTGGAAAACAGACGAAGAGGAAGAAGCATGTAGAGTGAAGGAGACTCAAATTAACTGGCAATGATTTGTGTCAGAGTTAAGGGGAAACTCCCAGAAAGTCTTTAGCATCAAATGCCACCATGTTTCCAAAACACAATCTGAACTTAATCTCCGGATGTGCTAGGTGCAGTGTGTTATGTGACATTAGGTCACAAAGGCTGAAACACCACCTCCACTCAATAAGGCACACAAGCTAAAACACCCAGAATGGGTGTGGACCCGCCTCAAGACAGATGTTACAGAGGTTTTGTGGACAGATGAGGTGAGAGTGACTCTTGATGGAGCAGATGGATGGGCCAGTGGTTGAATACCTTCTTCAAGCACCAACAAAGTGGTGGAGGAGTGATGGTGTGGGCTGCAGGTATCAGTGATGAACTTGTCTGATCCTTCAGACTTGAAGGTGGTACAAAAATTAACCACAAGATCTACTGCCAATTTCCAGAAGATGCCTTCTTCAAACACCGGCACAGAAAAAAGTCTTTCAAATACATTGATATTCATGCAGGACAATGCTCCTTCCCATGCAACAAAGTATTCCATAGATTAGCCAAGGAAGGCTTGAAAGGTGATAGAATTATGACCTGGCTCCCTTCATCGCCTGACTTAACCCCCATTCAGAACTAATAGGCATTACTAAAGTAGAGATTTACCAAGGAAGCAAGCAGTGCACGTGACAGAGCAGCATGTGGAAGGCGGTCACAGCTTCCAAACCAACCAGAAACTTGACTGGTTCAATGGACAGCAGGCTCATGATGGCCATTGAGAAGAAAGGTGGCCATACAGCGCACTGAACTTGACAAAGTGGACTTTATTATGACCGATAGTTATTTCTTATATAGACTGAATGGCTAAAATTGTTTATTATTATTTCTGTAGATGATGAAGAGAGAAAAATCCACTTAGTTCCTGATTGCTTAAAAATTGTGCACACGGATAATCAAGTGTTTTTCTTGACTTTTTGTTTTGTTTGTGAAAGTCTAATGTAACATTCTCTCCCTAAATAAATTTACTTGGAGCAAACGAAAACTTCTGAATTCATTTTTATAAGGTCTGCCCAACTCTTGCTAAAAATGATCCCCAGGAATAGTACTTGCCTAATAATTCTGCACACAGTGTAGTATGTTTGAGCAGGATAATTAACCTAAATTACTGCAGTTAAATACCCATTTGCGTGTAAACCACTTTAACCAATCAGACGTAACATGAATGTGTACTATATGCTTATCGTGCTGTCTCATAATGCTCATGTGACTATAGTGACATTGAGAATGTCCTCCTTACGTCAATATCCTCATAAACGAACACCACCTGGCAACCTGCATTTCGGCTTTTGCCGTGTGGGGGAATTATCTATACAGGGCAACAAACATGTAACACGTAACATCAGCGTGTGTCCTGTCAGCTCTGTGATGAATGGGACATGCGTGGGTTGAAACTTCCTTTCTCTTTGGTGATATTAAAACATATTGACTAATAATAATATATAGAATATCGTGGCACAGGAACCAAACATGGCGAGAGGGAGAGGACCAGAATCACAGAAATGGCATTTACTGAGATATGCAAATCCTTCACTCACACACACTGCTCTCCATGCTGGCATCCTTGACTACTTATATGCCACACGGTGGGCGCACACACACACACACACACACACACACACACATTATTTACGACAACTAACATTAAACGCTACATGTGACATTAGCGAACGGCACAATACTACCCACAGCTATTCATATTATTTACCCTAGGCATCAGTACACCTTGCCGCTGTGTTGCTCGATGGGTATCCCCAGGGTTACAATATAACATGACATATCAAGACTTAAGACAGTAAAAGACATGAGAATTCAAGACAGTTTAAAACACTTGATTCGCCGAGAAGATTGTGCATTTGTACTATGGAACGTAATGAGCAGATGGCAGGAATGTGTAGTGAGTAGATGAAATAGGTTTCAGTTTTTCTGTTTGAGAATGAGGGAATGAGACAGTGAGAAACCGTTTAACAAACCTGCCCTTAGATTGCAAGGTTTTTAAGTTTTTAATTTATCTGTGGCTCCAAGGGAAAAAATGTAGTAAATATACAACAAAACTGAATTAATAAGAGAGCAATATTAAAAGTGCGAAAGTATGCCCTCTGGTTGTCCTCCAGAAGGTACTATTCAAACACACATTAATGGGCTCTTCATTTTTATCCACACTTTGAGAGGATGCAGAGGTTATGAGAAGATCCCAACGGTGCATAATAGTGAGTTTAAAAGGCCAAATCAGTGTCTCAGCGTGAAGGGATGTGTTTTTTTTCCCTTGAATGTGACTGATGTGTTTTGTAGACGGCATCGACAGGTACGAAGTGCACGACGCGTAAATGTCCTCTGAATCCTCAGAAGGAGGCAGAGATCTGCAGCAAGGCCCCTGACACTCCGTGGGACGTCCCAGATATCACCTTCAGATTTAAATCAGCAGAAGGACCCAATTAGCTAAAACGTAATTAATTTGCGAGATCTGGCAATATTATCCGCTCTCGATATCAAACTTGTCCTTCAGTGACCTTGGGCGATGCAGAGATACTGTGACCCTCATTACCCAGAAAAAAATATACCCAAAAAAACTTTATATAAGAGGCTTCAGTATAAAGAAAGCAAAGTGTGACTCTGATTTGGAGGCAGAAATCCTGAACTTTCCATTCCGTCCTATAGGATTTATCCCTCTGATTTCATCATTCCAGTCAATCCCTTACGATTTGTGTCAAAATTTCGAATCCCTTACCCTTTAAAGGGCCAGTACTTCAAAACACCTCTTGATGGCTAAATTGAAAGCAGACAGCAGTGAACTATCTCACATTCAAAATTTATGGAGCTCTTCTTCAATGCATAACGTCCTTACGGACCTCACGCTATGTCATTAAAGCATATGCGCTGTCACTTTAAAAAGGACGCACATATCACACTAAGCCCCATAAACGACAACGAGCCTATGATGTTTTTATGTGAACCAGAAAACACCAACACAAAACTGTAAATGAACGGTCATGGAAACAATGCTGATCTAACCATCACTACCCCGAACTGCTGGATCACTGCATCGGAATGATGATTATCGTATTCACCAGATGCAGAGACACTGCCCACGGTCATCACCGTGGTCTTCCCATGTGCCAGAGAAATTATGCATAAAATTCAAACATGCCAGAATATCATATGAGGAAGAAAAGCTATATTGCATATTTCAGATCATTCAATGAATAAGAGCACAATTTAGTTACTCGCAAGTCTTTTGTGTTTTACATTTCTTTTTTGAGCATGTAGAGAAAGGCTTGTTATGATTCTAGTATTTCCAAGTAGAAATAATCCCTAAAGAAATGGAAATGTGATTCTCTAATGAGATCACAAATATTCATATGCTGGAGCCCCTGTTACAGCTATAGGCATTACCATATGTTGCACTCTCACTAGAGAGCTCTGGGCCCAAGGGGCTGAACTCGTCAAACCTTTGCTGAGGTTAGACTCTGCAGAGGCCCGTTATCAACCACACAGGATAGGGTCTGATTTCAAATCTCACTTTAGATTTTGCTTAGCTGGAATGTGTAGCTTTTGTTTGGCGTAGGAGATAAACTGCGTCAAGCTGGGTCTGCGTTTTGGGCACTTAGCAGAATTGAATCGCTCCCATAATGCCGCCAGTGGCTGTGACTCTGCTCCACTGAAATATTTTATATAAATATTTGGCCTGTCTCATCATCCAAAATACAGAAGAGCTCTTCCTGCTGAAAACTAAACAGGCTTATAAGACTTTCTGTGTTTTCCTACAAGCAGGATACTACAGTAGCATCATATGTGACTGTGCTACCAGCTATGGGGTTTGAACCCACAGCGTCACAAACACAGGCCGCGAGCGTACTGAGCCGCACACAGCACCACACAAGCACCAGCTGCAAACTGCCTTATTCCACACTCTGTTTGTTGTTTCTTCTGCAGGATCATTCTTTTATTATCCCTTTGATACACATCCACCCCACAAACTAAAAACATATAGCTGGACCAGAAAAACAGAAAGCATATGGACGTAAAAGCATATTTCCTATTATTCATTATTATGCATTTTCAGTGATTACTATAATATCTGCCACAGGTCACAGGGATATTTAAATCATGCCGTCCGTGTCATGCATATGGTAATATGCCAGTGAACCTACCTGTGTTTATTCAGACTGCAACCTAGAAAATGCAGACATGCAAAGCCCACACATACAGAGCGGACAGTGGGACTCGAACCCAGAAACCTGGCGGCGTGCGGGCACAGACACGGCACACATGGCCAGCTCTGGTTCTGTCCATAAAACCCACATTGCTCATCATTAATTAATTTTCAATAAATCAATGATTACTAATTTGTAGCAATTACCTCACATCTGATTAATCAAAGTAATATAAATGAGCAAATGTATTCTGTTTTCATAAAATCTCAAAATAATTACAAAATACAGAACAATTAGTGTAAATGTATTTTTTATAGTCGGGTAAATGTGATTAAAATGAACAGAAACGGGCCGAGTAACATATTCCGATCCACATTATTCATTGCAATGAGATGCCAATGAGGCGGGATTAATCGGGACATCGGCGGGACCGAACGGCAGCGCCCACGCTCGGTCCGGACCGCGGGCGACGCTCCGGCTTGCCTTTCGCGCAACCAAGGAACGATTAATGGACAAATAAACGCCTGCAGCCTGGCGATCTCTTTGTATACGGACACGGCGGCGGGGTAAGTGCAGCCAAAATGGGGCGATCCAAGCCGGGGACAGTAATGCAGAGCGAAGGCCAGGCGGAAGAGGAAAAAAAACTATTATTGTTCTCTAATAGGCTGTAATTTGAGGGCGGGATGAATTATTTATGGGTGTGATTGCCGGGGGCACAGACTGTATGCCGTGTCACACAATCTGCATACAGAGCAGGAGATAGCTCTAAATATAGCGACCAGGCCTTGGATCCAAACTCCACCATGATCTAGGAGTACGTCTGAGAGGGTCTGCTAGTGTTTAAATGGAAAGAGCTTAGCGTAGCGTAGCATGGGTGGGAGTTGTGGGCTTTGGGTAAAAGGGAACTCACTAAAGTTTTAGCTGGGAGAGGCTGGCACGGGCTCTATCTCGCGACGAAGACGTGTAATCTTAAACTAACAAGCCCACCGGCTACGGTCAAGGACAGCGGCAGAAGATTAGTATTTTTAGGAACTCTGTCTCCTGGATTTAGCAGTGCATGGCGCTGTGTTAAAGGAGCACTTTTGGAAATAGAGTAAATGAGATTTGCAGTGAATGTTATTAGCTAATCAGTCTGCTTTCAGGCTTCCCCTTCTCTCGGAGCTCCTCGCCTCCGTCGCAGCACGTTCGCCCCGCAGAGGAGCAGCCAGGGGCCGCGACTCGGCCTCCATCGCTGTGGCTTCCTGCGGCTTCCTAACAGCTGGGCGGCACCTCTCCCACCCCCGCCTCCGCGCTGCATGTGCGCGCTCTGCGTGTGTGCGCTCTGTGTGCTGTCCCTGTGACACGGGGGTTCTGCCTGTCGTCCAAACACATGCAGTTAGGCTAACAGTTGTAGCAGTGTGTGTGTGCGTGTGTGTGTGTGTGTGTGTGTAGGCGATGGCCTGGCATCCCATCCAAGGTCTACTCCAGCCTAGTGCCCTGTGCTACCTGGAACTGGCTCCAGGCCCCTGAGCAGGATAAGTGGTTAGAAGATGGATGGATGGATGAATGGATGGACATGCCAGAGAAGTGCTTCCAGGCTCAGCACAAACAAATTCTGTTTCAGAACATGTTGTCCAGAATACTCCGTTTTCCTGAACTTGAGTTTTTAATGTCCCATCTTAACATGCTGCCCCCCCCCAGAGTTTGTTTCCTAATTTAAAAAGTAATCAGCGAAGACCTTGATATTTTTTAATAATAATCTTGAAAACTGTTCAAATTAGCTCTGAGCCAAGGCAAAACCACTGAGCTGTTCCACCTTTATCTAAACTACAAGCACACAGAGCACTGAAGAGCATAATAATATTGTTAATTAACAATGTTGAAAATACCACAGCACAACAAGCAACAATATACTATTTTTAAAAATACAGAGTGCTGAGTATGCACAGAGACAATGAGCAAACTCACAGGAATGAGCAACCTCACAGAAGAGCAGAAATATGTTCTAATACAGGCTACTAAAATGATAATCCACAGAGAGGCAGAGCGTAATCCAAGTCACAATCTTCAGAAAGCAAAACGAAACTAACAATGCAAAATGTAATTATTAAACCTTTTATTTAGGGAATGGATTTCATGCACCTACTAGTTTTTGGGACCCTCCATGAATAAAATTTACTTCTCAAATCTTTTTTTTTTTTGGAGAGGGAGTAAACTAGTTACTAGTTACCGATAGTAACACTGTATCATTTTACCAGACCGACACTGAATGTGTCACATTTGAAATAAAAATTTTATACTGTGATACATAATCTGCAGAACTCAAGAGAACAATATGTCTAAGATGGTAGTTATTTCATTGTGAGCTCTTCCGGGATATGTGGTGCGGACAAAACAGCCCTAGAGAGATTTATTTTTAATGGTGATAATCTCACCAGAGTGCAATCTTTCGATAAACACATGAAACCTTTGGGAAAAGAATTTTAATTAAAAACTGTAACACTGGGTATTTTTTTTTACTTGTAGGATGACAGTTGATGCAGTGATGTTATCCACCAAACACTGGATAACAGTGAGTGTGAATATTCATTCAGGCAGGGTAACTATAATCTCGGGAGTCACCTGGCAGAGGACACCATGGAATAGGGTGCCAGTCCATCTTGGGGCACAGTATAGGTTCCAGCTCACCAAATTTTTGTAGACTGTGTAAGGAATCCTGTACAAACATCACACACATACAGCCAGTGGTAGGAAAAAAAAGTCACTTGTTCCATAGATGTCAGTCTGGAAGAATAGAACAAAATATTTAAATGAATGACCAATATAAAGTCATGTAACAGAACATACCAAACGTAACAATGATAATCATTTGTTTGTTTGTCAAATGTAAAGTCACATGTTACCTGCGGTACTCGTGGACTGGGTTCCAGGAAAAACAGGAGCTAACCCATGTGTGATGTGAATAATTGGGCCTATCTGTCAGTGTCACAGTGATTTACGGTTTAATTAATGGATGATGAGGTGGTTTCCTAAATATATACACTCGCACACCCTCGGAGACAGACGGCTGAGGGGCAGACCCTGTGTTTTTTGAGAAGTAGTCTCAAGAAACGTGGCCAGCGAATTTAAAACCGTCTCTCCCGTACTACCCGAACGTACACATCCTTTGAGGATGGGTCCAGGAGTGGAAGACAGACATCCGATTGCAGGAGGCAATGGAGTAGCATGTACGTAAGCTAAGCAAGGTGTCAGTTCCTACTTCACAACCCAAAAATCATTGTTGTGCCAGAGAATATAGGTAGGAAATCCACCACAAGGACCAATATGGGGAGCCAGTGAAGTGAGACAGTGGTATTCAGCAAGGCTGTTAGTTACTGGCTACCTGTCATAGACTATTCCCATCTGACCCCTCCTCCTCTCCATTTGGCCAGTGGGCATTGCTGACCATTCTGCCTTTTCTCCTCTCATGTCCTCTCTCTTCAACCCTGGTGTGTGTTTCCCTGCTCCCCAGACCACCACAAAGCTCAGTGAGCAGAGTGGGCACCCCAGAGTCAGTGAAACCACAGGTAATGGTTCCAAGGCTGACTTGACCAGTCTCTTCTGTTATTAGTGTTTACTGGTTTCCCTCACATTTACTCTGTTCCATCTCGGTCCCATTTATGTTTCGGTTTCTTGTTAATTGTTCCTAGCCTGTGATTTGTGTTCTGTTTTGGGGTTTTGCTTTGTACCTTTTGTGACTATATATTACTTGTCTTCTGTCTTTCAAGTGGTTAGATCCTGTCTCTTAGTTGGCCTCATTTAGTTCCCTGATTGAGCTTGTTATTAGTTCCACCTGTTGCCTGTTTTCCTGTGCCTAGTGATTGTTGATTGGCTACCTGTTGCTCATAGTCTCGGGCCCCAGTGATTGGTTAATTGTCTGATATTTCACACCTGCCTTTTCCTTAACCCGCTTGAGTTTTTTGTATTTAAGTTCCTGCTTTTGTTCTTTCCCTTGGTGGGTTACTGTATCTGTCCTGCTATGCAGTTCCCCAGTGTCTCTGCTTTGTTAATGCTTATTTCTCCCATTTTGTTTGACGCCTTGTAGTCCTTTCATCTTGTGCCTTACCCGATGTTGTTAGTTCCCTTAATAAACCCCCTTTGTTGGAAGTGGATTGTCACCTTCTTTCCGTCTGGATCCCTGTAACCCTACGATTGCCATGACCTTGTGGGTGGATCCCTTTGGAGCCCATGACCCTGTGGGTGGGTTGTTCTCTCCCTCTATGGGGTAGGCAAGATAGCTGCCCACTCTGCAGAACAGCCTGATTCCTGACACCAGGCAACATCTAAAGGACGCTATCACAAAAAGCAACAACTGACATTCTGGTTTACAGCAGGACATGCTGCTGTTACATTCTGTATTAGAGGTCCATCAAGTGTAAAATTAATTCAGTATGTGGGGTGTTATTGCTATAATGTTTGTTTACATTCCTGATTGTCACCCGCAGTCTCTGCTCGCCATCTGAGAATGACATTTTTTGTAGTAATTTTTATGGAAATATGACAATATGAGGAAAAGGAAATCATTGTCTGGCCCTTTTACTCGTTCCGATTTCTTCTTTGGCTAAAGACGGCACTTAAACATGATTTCCAGGGCTGTGCTAGCAATATTATTATAACTCGTTACAGCAAGTTGTAATAAAAAGCATCTTCTGTCTGCTAAAAGAGGTGCACGCGCATACAAAAGTCAACTGCCCTCCTCTGTCTCCCGGGTACAATTATGACCAATACCTTCTCCTGTCTTCTGATTGGCAGATCAACTCCAAGATACAATAGATACTTCATTCACCCCTGGTGGTAGATTCTGTTTCTGCCTATTCCATTATGCTAACAAAGAGGTGAGTGCAAGCTTGGGGATCATAGGACAGGGTCAGCCAGCATCCAGCACCCCTTAAGCTGGAGGTTAAGGGCCTTGATCAGGGGCCCGACAGACTGAGATTTAAACCAGCAACCTTCCGAACACAGTTCTATCCTACAGAACCACACGTCGCCCTTCAAAAGCAGAGTGCTGATGGATTAATCACATCCATCATCCAAAGCATTTCCAAGACTTCAGAGCTTCCCACCTTCGTGTGCTTGGCATTCAGCTTTGGAGCCTTTAACTGCTTAACTTCTCATTAGATGTGGCTTATTGCATTGAGGTGTACTGAAAATCATGCACAGGCAGACTGGGCCGGATTCCCTTAGAGATGAATAAAGTTCCAGCTCTGATAGCGAGCTATGAAAGTGAAGAGGACCGGGGCTGCTCATTCTGTTCATTATGCATCACTGCTGAGAATCCTTTGATCTCAGGAATTCCGCTGCCTAATCATGCATGTTTGCATAGTTAATGCACCACTTTCTATTTAATTTAATTTTTAAAGTTAAGAGACAGTGTTGGGTCTCGTTCCTTTACAAGGATTTATGCCCCCTGCTGTCTCCAGGTTTTTAAAATTGCTCCGAGGCATTACATATTTGTGGAACATATTACAGGCTCGAACTCGTAGGACACCAGCTACAGCATGTAGCTGAACGAACACCCCTTGGCCGATTACCCAAATAGATCCTGTTCTCAAGATTCAGAGATGTTAATCTAAACCGAACCTGGTTTGTTCTCTGGCTGTATCGATGTAAAACTCCTAAAGCATGTTGTCCAGTCTCAGTGAGCTTAACCCAAAAGCCACACTTCTTCTTGAGCTGTAGTCACATAACTTTGCTTCTTCCCTCTAAAGCTGCTCATCCACACTTTCTGGAATGTACATTGGCTTACCCATAATTTATGATCTTAAATCTGTCCAAGTATCACTCATTTCTAACTTGATTCTCCCCCTGCAGTCAGTGATGTAATGAAATGCATGACCACAGAGAGACAGCCGAATTTGACGTGCTTCAAAATAAGGATAAAAATCTTCCTGCCTCCACTGACAGCTCAACAGGGTCATAGATGGCCATAGAACCTCTCCACAAATCAAGGAACACCCTGGATGGGATACCAGTTATCAGGACAATAACAGCAGTAAAAAAATTGTCCTAAACAAAAAATTATAAATATAATTGATATAATCAGGTATTCTGTAATTGCATTTGTTGACTTCTCTGAGACTCTTGGAGTGTGTTCCACTAAGCAAGATTTCCTGCTTGTTGGATTTAAGGTAGTCTGGGCAAAGTGCAAATGAACAAAGATAGAGTCAATTTAGCCCAGACTACCTTAAATCTTACAAGTTATCCAGCTAAGAAAGAAATCCTGCTTCATGGAACACCCCCCAGGTCTTTCTGGGCTGTGAAATGACTGATTATAAGAACATAAGAACATAAGAACTATACAAACGAGAGGAGGACATTCGGCCCATCAAGCTCGCTTGGGGAGAACTTAACTAATAGCTCAGAGTTGTTAAAATCTTATCT
>JAODKM010000042.1:17152619-17194804 GCA_026780845.1 Petrocephalus sullivani
CCCCACCCACCCCCCCGCCCCATTGACAGTAATGAAGTAGGAAGCTGAAGCAGCCATTGTGTGCTGGCGTGGGTGTGAGTGCTCTCACTACACACTCTGCCTGTGGAGGAGTCAGGCAGCTAAAGGGACCCATTACAAGTTAAATGTCTGCCTTCTGGCCTCATAACATCATATGCATTTAACTATACAGATTAAACCTTACAGGTCCATATATTTACTGTGTATCCTTAAGTGGGATGCATTATTTTTCTGGATTCTATTCAATAGGCAGCACAGTCTGAATCACTCATAGTATTCAACAGTGTGTCTCTTTTCTCGAACCCGACTCTCAGCATTCGATGTGCGTGTGGGTGTGAGTGCGCTCACTCTATACTCTCCACTCGATATTTTTGCTGAGAGTCGGAACCCACTCCACACTCAATGTTCAATAAGCTTCTGCAGATCTGCAGGTACCCCGGGGGGGGGGGGGGCTCAAACCTATCAATGTAATGCGAATGGGTGAGGTTGGAATACAGTTTGCCTGTTTTGCTACATAGAGATGGACAGTATTTCAATTCAATGTATTTAAAATATGTATTTATTTACCTTTAGGTATTTTGTAATTCAGATGTAATTTGTAATAAAATACTTTAGCAGATTGTATTTTTGTATTTAAAATACTTAATGAAAAATGTAATTCTATTTATTATTTAACCTTCATTATCAGGCTTATTACCAGGCTTACAGGCTTTTAAATATAGCCAATCACCATCTTTGGCTAGATGCAAATAAATCACATGACACATCCTGTTGGACCCAGCTAGCTTGTTGTGAACTTCCCATGACCAGTAATCCAAAGAAAGAACTCGGTGCAAATTGCTTTAAGGTAAAGTATGTAGAACGATTTCGATCAGATACTGCTCACTGAATGTTATTATCGGACAGAAAAATAGAGCAATTAGCAAACAGAAGTGCTCTTCTGTAGAACTTGTGGATTAACTTGCTAGCCTGCTAGTGGTATTCTAGTTCATTTCAATAGGCGTGCTCAGGCAATAGCATCTTCTGGTCATATATGGAAGACTTCATTAGCGATAAAATAGGATAGCTACTTTTGTTCCTAACGACAAAATTAATTTCTATCAGCTATACGTAAGTGTTTTATAGCCAGTGAGCCTGTGTAAAAGGGAGAACTGACTGGTGAACTTGACGTTGAATATTTTATGTGTCACAGCTGCTGGTTATTTGAGCATATATCTAAAAAAGTTTATTTTTCTAGTTTGTGAGTGTTCGGCACCACTGATTCTGTGGGAAAAACTGGGAATAAGTTAAGAGCGTAACGAGTCTGAATCCAAGACCGAAACCGTGATACGAGATTTGTATCTCAGTTCTGGCTCACAGATCCCCAACCTGCTCCGCAGATGCAGCCTGTTGAGTTCACCTGATGTTTCTAGTGTTACAAAAGTAATTTTTAATTCCACAACTGATGCTATAACACATGTAAATCACATAATTTACAAAAGTTTGGGAAAGCTGGAAATTTTGTAAATGCTGCAAATTTCTAGGGCTGTAATGGTACACATACGGTTACTGTTTCACGAGTATTTTTGTATTTTCAAATTACAATTTATTTTGATTTCAATTAAATAAATTTTTCGCACAGTAGTATTTTGTATTTTAGTTTGTTACATTTGATGAGTAAGTATTTGTAATTTGTAACAAGATACAAGATACCTCTCCCTGGGCAGGTATTCCGGGCATGTCCAACCAGGAGGAGGCCTCGGGGCAGACCCAGGACACACTGGAGAGATTATGTCCCCTGACTGGCCTGGGAACGCCTTGGTATTCCCGCGGTGGAGCTGGAGGAGGTGGCTGGTGAGAGGAAGGTCTGGGCATCCCTGCTTAGACTGCTGACCCCGTGCCCGGACCCCGGAGAGAGTGGAGGAATGGACTTTTTGATGTATGTGTGCCTGTCTCTCACTCTACAGTCATTACTGTAGTAGATTAGATAGATTAATTAGGTAGATTTTTGTATAACGGTACATGAAAATACACTAGGAAAGATGTGGGGCAGTAAATTGTATGGGGACTACCGTCTGTAGACTGGCCAGGGACTTTAGCCCAGTGATCAGTGACAGGACCTCAGATCTGGCTGCCTATTCCCACTGTCTAACTTTCCGGGTCGTCTCAGTCTATAGCGACATGTACCTGTCTGGCTTCTGACCGTTTTACCTGCTGAATATTACCGGGGTGCCGGGCGCACTGATCGCTAATGGACCAGTGCGGTACCGAAAGGCGCCGGTGACACCAACCGCGGGGCTTTCGGCAGATAATGAAAAGCAAATGATTCACGCTCATCAGCGGAACATCCACTGGATTCTCTTAAGTGTTAAATTAATATGCTGGATTTTTCCAAATAAAAACTGATTATTTAATTTCCTCCCTCTGTGCTCGACGAGTGCGAGAATGACCCTAGAAAGCGGGCGGGCAGGATGAGTGGTTTTTCTGAGTGCGCTCGACACGGCAAAACAAGCCAGCGCCTTTTTAAAAAGCATGTAAAGAAATTCTCTTTACGCTTTCAGAAAATAAAAAAAAACAGTCACAATATACAGCATAGGCCCCGGAACCGTTTTCCATGCGTCTCTCTGGCTCGCTCCCAGTTTTTTACAGTACATTCGTATATTCATGCGACGCCTGTAGGACTCGGCGGTTTTAAATCATTCATCGCCTCTCATCTCCGGCGATCGCTCCATGCCGATGGAAAAGAGCGTTCGGATCGGGGCGCACGGTCTTCCAATTGATAGGGGGGGGAAGCAATTACACTTTACATAAAGTTTCAGAGAAACTTTGTCGATGCGAGATAGCAGGTGATTTAGAGATTATAAACATTAATATTGCACCCCAAAAAAAGCATGCAATCAGCATAACTTAAGAAGACGATCGGTCTTGTTCTGTTTTTTTTTTCTTTGTTTGTTTTGTATCTTTTAATCAGGGATTCGGTATGATTTGGGGATCGATGCGTGCGGCTGGGTGAGAAGCGGCTCGGGAGCGGCGCCGTGCGCGCAGCAGGCTTATATAAAGCCGCGCTTGGCGTCACAGCGTCCTGACACGCTGCTGCAAAGGCAGACGCCCCCTGGCCCGGACGGGGGGTCTGAGCAGGGCTGGGGCTGGAAGCAAGGGGAGCAGGAGGAACGGAGGACAACCACAGAGGTAGCCAGTCACTAATTACCGTGCACATGGAAGGAAGGAATAAAGACTACGGGTGCACAGTGCCCTCTGCTGTTGATTGCCAGATTCTCTCTCTCTCTCTCTCCATCTATCTATCTAATCATCTTCTCCGTGTGTTCTCTTTTAACATGCATTTCTAGCATACATTTCATGTTGTACTTTTCTGGACATTCACATACGATACCAAGAACCAAGATAAAGAGCCGACGTATCCATTTTCCGGCCTGCTTTCCCAGTGCAGCGTTTCAGTGGGGTTTCGTCCCCTGGAAAGAGGCACGGCACACGTTGGACAGGAATATCCTGGGCGAGACACCAGTCTGTCTCAGGGCAGACGCCGTCGTTCACAAAGGGTAATTTACAGTCATCAGTCTAGCAAATCAATGAGTCTGTAAACTGGGGTAGTAATGTGGAGAGGAATAAAACAAGCAAAAAAAAACTGGAGCATGCAAACTCCACACACACACTCTACACAGCTTGGACAGGAATATAACCCACTGCCGCAGGTGTAAATCCACAGTGCTAGCCACTGAGATTATATAAATAGGGCCCATTTACGTCCTGCATATTCGATCTTTATTAACCCCAAAGGGTTACCATTGCCACTTATAGCAGCCATTGATTCATTTCCAAACTTTTGTTCCATTTACAGTCAACAGCTGCTGCACCAACAGCTCAGTCTGAGGGCGGATGCTTCTGTAACCAAGCAAGGGTTTTGACTTTATATTGTATACATTATTATTAGAAGACATTATTTGGTCTATTCAGTGTGTGATGCAACATATCTTGCAATGTCCTTGAAGATATCTGTCATTATTCCATCCGAACCGCTTTATCCTGGTCAGGGACATAGTCACATGTTCACAAGTCTCCCATGTTAGCATAGGTGCAAGCCAGATGGACTAGATGGGCTGGCATTCTGTGTATAGTCCCCAGCCTGGTGCCCTGTGCCTGGGATAGGTTCCAGGCTCACTGTGACCCCACGCTAAATATGGGATGGAATGCGTCACTGAAGAAGGCTCTTCATCAGAAGCGAACCGCAGAATCCCGACTCATACATGCACACGCAGATCTAAGCTGTGTTAATTATAGATTCTCCCTGTTTAACATGTCATTTTGGTCTGACAGCATCCAGTCGGTTCTCTTGTGTCAGATTTGTAGCACATCTACCATCCCATAGCAACCAGCTTAGCAGCGCCGTGGTTTTTGGGCACACCAAGAGGACATGCATGTGCTGTGGCATAGCTGTATGCCGTGAACAAAAGAAAATCCCTGGCCCGTACCCTGCACACTGTATGTAAGTCCACTGACATTGGAGTAGGCCTATCTAGTGTGTGTGTGGCGGTTTTGCAAAATCCTGAAAAAACTATGTATAGTGAGGTTTGTGGCCGAATCAGGCTATGTCACACTTCATTCTATAACAATGTGTAAATGCAATTAAAAAAGTAAAAATGCCAAAAGGCTTGCTTATGGTTATGGTGAGGGCTGGGTAAGCGTTAAGGTTGTCAAAAGACAGCTCTGGCCCCCCTGACTCCCCCCTCCCCCCACCTGTTGTATAAGCCTGTGCTGTTTGTTATACAACCTTATTGAATGTTGATCACATCCTGCAGGAAAACTGCAGACCTGCCTTTTACAATATGGTCACAGAGCCATTACAGTGCCCCATCTCCCCCTGAGTGGTCACACCTCTCCTATGTATCTCCTATGGAAAGCAGTGTCCTGCCTCCCTGTCTGAACCCCGACAGGAGCCTGACTTAGCCAATGAGCTGTGCGGCCCAATGACGTACACCGAGATAAAGGTCTTCCCATGCCATAATATGAAACTGATTTGGGAATCCTTAGAGGATCTGCAGTATGGCCTTGGAGAGGAAGAGAGAGTGATGTTGCCTATGTGAATTGTAGAATTAGTGATAATGTGACTATATTTGCTGTGTCCAGGTCTTGACTCCTATTGGTCTGTTCTGCCTCCGCCCTCAGTCATGTGAGGCCACACTGCCCAATGACACTCTGACAGATAAAAGTGTGGCCGTAGTGTTCTGGCCTCCTACTCTTTGCCTTCTTCCTCTACGGTCATTTCCCCTCTTCTTACCATCCCTGTACCGCCCTGTGTTTTCCCTGTTTTACTAAAGGTCATCCTAATAAATAAATAAATAAAAGAAATTACATATTCATAGAGCGGATGGTTAAACTAATGTAAACACGACATGAAAAAGGGACTTTAACTTTGAAGTAACCAAATCATAATAACAAACGCTGCTACAAAGGTGAGTCCTATTGGACTGAATGCAAATTAGCGGCATTTGTAAGTCATGAAAGAGGCCCAGAAATCACTACTTTGATATGAAAGTTTTTAAAGTGACATAAAGCAACGAGCACACAATCTCTCTGTCCCTCTGTCTGTCTGTCTCTCTCTCTTTTTCTCTCTCTCTCTCTCTCTCTCTCTCTCTCTCTCTCTATATATATATATATATATATATATATAACACCTGACAGATCTGGAAATGTTGACTTTCTTGCCTCCAAAACATGATTTTATTTCATTATGTTCATGAAATATGCAGATGGTTCTGCACTACATATATCAGATTAAGTGAGATCTACTGTTTTTATCCCCTTTTAACTTTAATATTTGGTATGTCCACCTTTTGCAGCAATTACAGCAGCACATCTCTCTGGCATAGTGTCAGTATATTTCCTGAGAACTTCAACACTAATGGTGTCCCATGCCTTCTACAACACTTGCCAAAGGCTTTCTTTTAAATGTACAATAGATCTGTCCAGTTTATTTTCCAACTCGTCAGAAATGTGCTTGATGGGGTTGAGGTCTGGACTTAGCACAGTGCTCTACACAGGCTCTATTCTATCGTTTATAGAAATAGGTATTACATATATATTACACTTGGAGACGACAGGCCCTCTGTGGATGGTCATATACACATATACTGGGGAAATCTCTCCCAGATTTGTTGTATTTCAGTCTGTCTGAAATTCACATATATTTTTTTTAAGTGTGTTAAAAGTCCGTTCAACAATTGTCTATGTCCAACATTTGTTCCCTGTCTGTCCCCAAGGGCCAAATGGTGCTGCTATTGATCTGCTTGGAGTGGAATCAAACTAGCAATTTTTCAGACACAGGACTCTTAACACGCTGACTTGCACACCACCTTCTGATAAACACATTAAACGTTAGATCGCTACAAATTGTAATCTACATACTTTAGTGAAGCTATTGGGGCATATTTTAAAATCAGTGCTTGCTGATGGTAGCCACTAGCTAGGTAAGTCGTAGTGTGGAGATCCCCAATCATAACAGAGATCACAAATAGTGTGGCATGGTTACGTCATCGTGTGTATTTTATAAAAGAAAAGTTTATTTAAAAAGCCTTTAAAGGAACTTTGTATTGCTTTATGCATATTCTTTCCAGAAAATATTTTAAACGTTTTCAGCAGTATACCGGCACGATACTATGGCATTAATAATCACTACAGGATGCAGTAGAGGTGTGTTTCTTTTTCCTTTGTGCTTAATAATTACATAAATAATTATATCAATTTGTTATTTCTATATTATTTTCAATAATTGTAGAAATTTAAGGTATTTGTTTAGTCAGTAGTTTATTCATTCATCAATTCATTCATTTATTCATTCATAGTCCAGAATTGTTTGCATTCAGCCCTCTCCACTCAGTCTCAGTTTGTTTTCTTGACTCAGACTCAGGTCTAAGACTAAGGTGGACTCAAACGGCACTTTAATCATACAATCAAATGCACCTGTAATCCTGTTGAGATGATCGATAGACCTAAATGGATGGAACACAGCATGAGTTTATAGTTTTAGTCTTGAATAAGAGATGGGCGGGAAAAGAAACACAGACTTTGGTCATGTGGCTCTCCTTTGTATCGTATATACATATCAATCAGTACCACCTTAAGGCCATACCTTAACAGCATAGAATTCCAACAAAATATACATCTATTCCATAATTAGTTATGCCATAAACGTTCGGGCCTGTCCCATGAATCTAAGCAGGAGGCATCTTGGTCGGGATTCCAGTACATCCCAGGGATACATACTGCAAGTATGTCCTGGAACTGTGGGTGGAAACACTACACGAACACAGGAAGAACTCTGTGCATACCCACATAGTGTGCTGGGGAGTCGGAATTGAACCCAAAACCCTGGGCCTGAAGACCACCATTAGAGTATACAGCCCGGCCAGCTGTGCAGGCTCTTAAATATACTGCTAACAAGTCACGATACAGGACAGGTGAGAACCATAACTAAATCAACCAGTCATTACGGTCGTGTGGCAGCAAGTAACGGGTGAGTAATTTACAATTAGGACACTATAAACTAGGAAACGGGAACAAATACCGAAGGCTATCAACACGAGGAGAAATCACGTAAAACAGAAGATAGACATAGTTTGGGCAGGGTAACCATAAACAAGACATAAATTAACCATAGAGTCACCAGGGGATTAAATAAAACCAAAATGTAACACAAAAGGTGAGGCAGGCCTCAGGCCAGCCTTAGACTTAGCTGCACGCTCAACACCCGGAAACTGCTGGCTAAACGAGAAAAAGACCCATGGAACAAGGCTGGCCGGGCACCCAGGCGTGTAGTGGCAGCTCAGAGTTCCTTTGTCCTGTTAAGCTCACGAGAAATATTACAAATTTAAACGCAGTCATATCTTTTAATTGACTTGCTGCCTTGGCTTAACT
Source organism: Petrocephalus sullivani (assembly GCA_026780845.1). Taxonomy (NCBI): domain Eukaryota; kingdom Metazoa; phylum Chordata; class Actinopteri; order Osteoglossiformes; family Mormyridae; genus Petrocephalus; species Petrocephalus sullivani. The sequence continues at coordinate 17,160,546 of JAODKM010000042.1, forward strand.
GTCATTATTTTTCATTTTCTGTCCAGTTAGCTATACACACGTTTTCTTGCTTATTTTGGACATCTCATATACTTCGTGACTCTCCCGTTCCATTTGCTCACGCCGGCACAATTTAATTGCATCTTTAAATGCTTTTAAATGCCATGAAATCTTTGTTTAATTTTGCTTTAAACCGGGGAAAGCAGCATAATTCTTCCATGTGTGCGCTGTTTGAAGTGCTTATATGAAAGTTTTAAGGGCAGTACTTCATTCAAAACTAAAGGCACTGTGATTTTAACCTCATCATAGTTACACGGCAGACTCTGAGATTTACTTACAGAACACTGAATTGAAATTTTAATACAATTACATTATTTTTTTCAGGCGATTGTTTCTGCACTGCCTGTGCAGGGTACCCACGGTGAACTAGCAGATGTGTACATTTCAGGTACAGAAAGTAAAAATCCAGATTACAAATTTGTTTCAATCAAGTAGCGGAGTATCTGTGACTGTGACTCTTTATGGTCAGCTGGTGACTACTTTATTTATAAACTAATACCACACAAGTCTTGCATGGTTTCCCTACCATACCCATGGTGAAACATGGTGGTGGTAGCATCATGCTTTGGGCTTTGTTTTTTTCAGCTGAAACTGGGGCTTTAGTCAAGTCAAGGGAATTATGAACAGTTCCAAATACCAGTCAATTCTGGCCCAAAACCTTCATGTTTCTGCTAGAAAGCTGAAGATGAAGAGGAATCTCACCTTTCAGTACAACAATGACCCTAAGTATACATCAAAATCAATAAAAGAATGGCTTCACCAGAAGAAAATTAAAGTTTGGGAATGGCCCAGCCAGAGCCCAGACCTAAATCAAATTGAAAATCTGTGGGGTGACCTGAATAAGGCTGTGCACAGGACAATCTGACAGATTTGGAGCGCTTTGTAAGGAAGAGTGGGTAAATATTGCCAAATCAAGAGGTACCATGCTGATATACTCCTACCAAAAGACTGAATGCTGTAATTAAATCAAAAGGTACTTCAACAAAGTATTAGTTTAAGGGTGTGCACACCTATGTAACCAGCTTGTTGTATGTTTTTTTAATTTTGATTTCTTTGTTTTTTTTTTTAGTTATAGAGTTGCACAAGTTTTTAAACAATTTATCACTCTCTCATTTTTTTACATCACAAAAACCTGGCATTTTACGGCAGTGTGTGCACGTGTTATAGCCACTGTACATCGTGGCTTTCTATCTAACGTGTCTTTTTTACACCTATTGGCTGGCCGCGCGGCAGTTTAGTAAGCGTTGTGTGGATGCGCTGATAGGAGGAATAATCTGATCCTCACCACAAGACCCAGTAACTGCTAGATGCCTGGCAGACTTAGAGAAGTTACCTGGGTGCAGCGCCAGCTGGCTGACCTCCATCTGTGGACTGAAGGCAATTCACCTCGCTACATGTGACTTGAGGCCTCAATCGGAAGATGACACAATCTGGATTCAAATCAAGGCCCAGCATGTAGAAGAGAATTTGCATATCGGGAAACCGTCAAAGCATTGTGTTATTATTTTTATAAGTAGTGACAGCCGCATAGATCTACAGTTGGTTTGAGTTTGTACAAAACAGTTCGACTTGCTAATTGTGGTGGACTAGAAGAGATCACACTGGAATCACACTGAGATCACATTGATGCATTGAGGTCTTTTGGAAAAACTACACTTGCAAGTTTTCGAAATTTCCGCGCCACATATGTTAAAACCTAAAAATCCCTTTCCCATGCAGGAGAGCTGAGCCGACTCTAGACTTTGTGAGGCTAAAATACAGGAAAGAAATGCATGTATGTGTCTTCTGTAGAGAGAGCATGGAGTATCAGCACTGATGATGGGTCTCTTCAGGGAGAAAACATTCTCATCCGTGCTGCTCAGGGGAGTCAAAACTGAGCACAGTTTGTAATAAACACTGGAAAGGAGGGATGGACAGACAGGATGGACAGGCCTGGTTTCCTGATGGGCCTCCTGAGACACTCTCTCCTCGATTCTCAGCCTCCCCAAGCCTGCAGCAGACACCAGAGAGACAGAGGGAGGCAGCTGTGGGACCCAAGAGAGTCCCGGGTTCAAGCTTGTGTTAATTACGCTCGCAGTGTGTCACATGAGCCCAACCGACAGATCACCTGCAGATCTGGTTCAGAAATCAAGTAGCCAGTCGTTCACAGAAACGCTCAAACACGGGGGGAATTTTCTGATCTACCAGCACCTGTGTACACACATGACCGCTCCCCTCAATTAATATCTGCTGGGGGGAATTAAACATGCAGTGGTCATTAATGGTTCTGAGCTCTCCACACACCATTAGCCTCATGGAGCCACACGCTTTATCATACACCACTACGCCCCCCTTTTACATGCTTCTAGCATGACGGAGCTGTGGGATTAATTGATTAACACAGACTGATGCAACGCAAATAAGCAATCACCCAACAGCCAGGGAAAAAAGAGGATAATCATGTATTTGTTGAAAAACCATTAAAAGTTAAGAGAAATTGCATCTGGCAAGCAGCCATTAGACTGTTAAAACAAAATCCTTAGTGAGCTTATCACCATTCGGTAGCAAATCATTACAGTGACCGCCACACCACTCTCAGGCGACCATAACAGCCCATGACACCAGCTTAAATCTGTCACACCAATGTTTGCTAAGGGTAATATTTCACCATTCATAATGTCCATGGTGTGTTGGAATGCTTTAAGGGGCCTACCCAATAATTCAGCCAAAAAGGCACCTTTCCTCAGCAGAGAATGAGCTATTCTATCTGTTTTTTTCGTGACATAGAATAACGTTGATCTACCTTTAGAAATATGACCATGAGTCCACGTGGTCCATCAGAATCACAGTTTCGGCGCACTGCCTGTGCTGGATACCCACAGTGAACTTTTTCGTTTGTTTTCGTCCCACCCACTGTCTGCGATTGGCTGACATGATAAATGTGACGCCATGGGGTTGGTCAGCAAGACTAACTATGCAGTTCCCAGCATGCTTTGCACAGTGCCCGTGCACACCTGTTAATAATGTAAATGAATATGTGTTTCTATGCTGTAAATGGTTAACGTCATAGCTGTGCAATGTTTGCTGTGGAATGCATTACCGAGTTTTGATATCGCGTAACCATTAGTGTCCCTCGCCAATGTGGGACCCCTAGGCGATCGTCGCTGCTGTCACCCACTGTCTAAGGCAAAGTGGAACGGGCTGGCCTACTATCTCGCCTATAGGACTGACCGGCCCGGCGTGTGGCTACGAGCGTCACGTAAATTGTTGGCTTCCCTGTCCGCTGCTAATCTTAGCTCATTAGTGGCTGTTAATAAAAAGAGCAACTTCCATTTTAAAAGAGCTGGCATCTCCTTTAAAAAGATTCGCACACTCGCCACCACAGATTTGCCATCTGAAAGTGGGTTTGCCTGTATTTGGCACACTGGAGGGCTGCACCAAGTCGTGACATTATCTATACAGCAGATTGTACTCGCAGACACAGTTGATTTTGTTTTGTCTGGACGATATTATATATTTGAAGTGTGTGGCCACTTTAACCCCCTTATTGCAATAGCGAAAGAGTCATTTTCCCCCAGTAAGTCCTCCTCTCAAAAGAAGTCAGCTGTTTTCTGGGACATTAAAGCGGAGAAACGCAGGACTTCCTGTAGTGCTGAGGTGTGAACAGGATAATCTTTACGTCGACATGTGGGCGAGGTGACCCTTTGTGACATAATCGCACATTCCCCATAAAGTGGGATGCCTGTGGATGAGAGGACCTGCCGGGCGCTAACGTCTCGATCCACTGTTCCTCTGACCCTCTTCATAGTCCGAGGGACCTAACAAGACCTTAGAAGCCAGCACCAAGCCAAATGCAGGCCGGGGGGGGCATATCGTTTCATCTAGAAATAGTGCTCACAGTACTCAGGCATCACAGAGGGTTGTTTTAGTGTCGTAAACTTCAATTGTTTTTTGTGATCCTTTTTCCCCCCATCAAACAAGCAACATTGCAGCAATGGAAACCAATCATCTCTCCGCATCGGGGAGAGCTTGGCTTTCATCCTCCGCCAGTTCTCCCTCTTCTAATCATTTGATTTCCCACCATGTAATTATTGCCCTATTAGCCTGTTCCCAGCTTTATTCTGCCATCGTCACGCTGTTAAAATAGGCAGTTTCTAAGCTGCCTTCCCGCTTGTGAAAACACAAACAGCCGGAGTATTATGTTACATTCCTCATTTTGGGGAGGGGGCAGGCCAAGGTAAAACCAAATTGGGCTCCAAAAGTACATGGAAATCAAATCAGTTGAGGGGATGACAGGGTACAGGACCTGTAATTTGTACGCCGGTCAGTCAGGGAGGGTGTCCCGTACATTGGAGGATATGGATCTCTGGGAGGGGAGAAAGGTTAGGTGACCAATTCTCAACTTTCACCTGCAGCCGGTTACCCATGATACAAAAGGCAGCTGTGTTCTCTCTCCCCGCCCACCCCCCCACCCCCAGCTATATATCAAGCCCCTGTGTCCCAGCAGACAGGATCTCATTATGGTTCCTTGAGCCTGAAGCCCACCTTGTTCGCCCCGATTGCTCGACTCGCTTGGCTCTCGCATCACCCCCACCATGTTGAAAAAACGGCTCCCTAAATAAACTCACCGTTCCGTCCTCCACTTCCACAGGGAACCCGAAACCAAGTATGCGAGCCCAGGAGAAAAACATCAGGGTAACAAGTAAGAAAAATCACACCTGCTAGCGTGAAGGACAATTAAGTGACTGGTGTCAGCTGAACGGCGTGTGGGACACCCCCTGGCCCCGGATGCCTGGTCCACTTTGAAGAACGACGTGGCTGCCTAGGCAACATTAGGAATCTGAGATAACTGCTGGGTCTCGTTACTGATTTGGCGATTAAGGAGCCTCCTTTTCAGGAGCTGGCCTCCTAATTGGGATGCCGGGTGCTGGGAGACGCAGGATGTTTCCTCGTGGGCTTCCCATTTGATAGCAGGGGTCAGCGTGTCAGGCACAGACAGACACTGGCCATAAAACACAACTTTAATTACTGTATTAATATTAATCTGCAGCTGCCTGGACCAGTGTGAGTCACTTTAATGTGAAAACTAGCATGATGATGACTATCTGTGGCAGGAAGCTTCCTCTGTCTCTAATGTCACTTTGTGCTAAAGAGGGTCCCATTAGAATCAATCTGCAGGACTACTGTTAATATGAAGACAGGAACACAACATGTCAAACGGGATTTACTTCTAATCATACTACTAACTCTACCTGACTTGTGCTCATAACAAATTGTTAATCACATGTTCAACAAATTAGACGAAATTTGGACAGGCCCATAAGTGTAGATCACACTTACTGGGGCAGGGGTCATCAAACTAGGTGGCACTGAGGGTAGAAGCTTTTGACCAAACAGTGACCCATATACTGCAGATTCTCAATTAAATAATGAATGAGACTAGATAGACAGACAGACAGGGAGACAGACAATGAGATTGACCGACAGACGGACAGACATACAGCCAGGCAGATAGACAGACAGGGAGATCGACAGACAGACAGACAGGAAGATAGACAGCCAGGCAAGAAGATAGACAGCCAGGCAGATAGACAGACAAGCAGGGAGATAGATAGACAGATAGACAGGCAGGCAGGCAGATAGACAGACTAGCAGGGAGATAGACAGCCAGGCAGATTGACAGATAGTCAGGCAGGCAGGAAGATAGACAGACAGACAGACAGGCAGATAGACAGACAAGCAGGGAGATAGACAGCCAGGCAGATAGACAGATAGACAGGCAGGCAGGAAGATAGACAGACATACAGGCAGATAGACAGGCAGGAAGATAGACAGAGAGATGCACAGACAAGGACAAGGCAGGCAGACAGACGGAGGGATAGAGAGACAGACAAACAGTTAGACAGAGAAGGGTTTTTAATAACCAAAAGTAATGTTAGTGACATCTGCACTTGCACTGATAAAGTTGCAGATGTAGCTCTTATTGTACATTTATACAGTCCGCCCATTTAAGGAGCCGGTGGGAAATGATACAGTTGTTCATCTAACCGGTGGCAGGTATCCACAAGTTTCCCAGTGTTTTATGTGTAGCCATTAATAAAGTTCCTGTTAGGGATATTCTTTCCTAGCGACATTCCTGGCTCTGTTTGTCACTGTATCCAAACTCCTACAGTGGTGACCCTGATGACCCTCTGGACGTTTCTGAGGTGTTTGTAGCCACACTTACAACACGCTCACAAATGCCATTGCACTCAAGCTCCTGGAATTTTGCACAGCAATGCCCTGGTCTAGTTCACGTAAACAGAGCGGCAGCTCGAGGTTCGCGGAATACTTCACAAAGTATTCCTACGTGGTCGAGGTACTGAATAGCCGTACCACTACCAGACTGATGTCTCCTGCAAAACCGCCACCTGATAACAAGCTTGCTTCTCTTACAGTCTGAACATGGCTGATAGTTGCTTTCTCTGCCTGGACTGGGCATCTCGAAACCGCCAGAGCTGATGGATCTCATGCTGTCTCCCCTGGACGATCGCCAGCCTTGTTTCTCTTCAGGGAGCTGTTTTCGCAGCGGCTGGTTGGAGGGGAACGCGCAGTTTTGACCATTCTGTCTGTTAAAGACCTTCCTGACCTGGCTAGGGAGGCGGATAAAGTTTTTCCAGTCAGTAGAGTTGCTGTGCCGCTGTGCATGTCAATGTCCGACTTCTCCCCAACTCCCGCAGTTACTGCTGCACAACAAGACCCCATCCTTATGGTTTTACTATGCTGGTTTCGGCCCTAAAGCCAGGAACTGCCGTTTCAAGGAGCCAGGAAACAGCGCAGCTGGCACTCATCGGCTGCAGTGGCCGTTAGTCGTGGGGGCAGCATTGTGGACCTGGTGGGGCCTCTCACGGCTATCAACAGGACCACCCGGTGGCCCGAATCTCAGTGTTATCAGCGTCACCCTCAGATATGGCCTGGTTCCCATGTATAAATGCTGCTTGTGTCTATTAAATGGAGGCACCACTAATTATTAATATCATTTTATTGCGTTATATAGTCTGGGAATTTTAATTTTAAAGTGCTTGCAGTTACTTGTCTATGCGCCCGGGCACTATATGTAATCACACAAGCTACCGGAACCTGTTGAACGCCACACTGCCTGCGGCTGGTTATCAGTGAGGTAGGCCTGCGGCCAGTTATCGGTGAGGTAGGCCTGCGCCCGGTTATCTTCAGTCTCTTCATCGTTCTGCTTTTTCAATTTCTGTTTGACCTTCAAAAGATAATTGCCACCACTCTGCTTTGTATTGCAGAAAAGTAGAAAAATATAAATATTTGTACAAACACAATGCCACATCCATGCTTCGTAAGCTACATTTGGCATTTAGGTACAATTTTGTGTATTTAAAATCTAGTTTTAATTTAAATTCCAAGTTTTGGAATACGTGGTGAGGGGAACAGGTTTTTTGTGTCAGTCCTGTGGGTATGTGTATTTGCCAATGTTAAATGCCTGGTGTGTGTGTCGTTTGCATGTTCTCCCCATGGCGTTGTGGGGTATCCTCCCACATAGTCTGGTTTCCCCCCTCAGCCCAAACACATGCTAAGGTTATTTGGAGCCTGTAAGTGTGCATGTGTGAGTGACTGGTGTGTGAGTGTGCCCTGCGATGGGCTGGCCCCCCCTCCTGGGTAATTCCTCGCCCGGCGCCCATAGGCTCCGGCCCCCCTGCGACCCTGGATAGGACAAGCAGCTTCAGAAAATGACTGGAATTCAATGCTCATATTTCTTATTTTGCATTTTTCCTCAGTTTCATTCTCTCCATTTCTATGGCGATTCATGAGTTATTCAAGTCACAAGCCAACAAACTCACCAAAATGAAAGCCATTTCTTACTATTTTCTACAGTTATCTTGCAAATGCATTCAGGAAAAAAAAATGCAACTGTTTATAGGACAAAATGGATGGGAATATACATGTGATTCCCATTGTCCCATCGGACAGTGGTGTTTGAGAGCAAGGAAATGAAGAGACATTGTTTAGTCTCCTTTTGAAATATATAAAAAAGCAATTTATTCATTAGGTTATTCTGAATACAGCTGTTTCCATATTTACCGGACAATGTCGGTTTGTTCTTGCAAGAGAATGGAAGAGAATTTGCTATATATAAATATATTTCATTAACTTTGATCATTTTGGCTTCAGGTTTGGGGGTGGCACAGTGGTGCAGCTGTTAGCACTGTTGCCTCACACCTCTGGGACCTGGGGTTGAGTATCTGCAATGGCTCCATGTGTGTGTTGCATGTGTGGAGTTTCCTCCAGGTACTTTGGTTTCTCCCCATAGCCCAAAGACATGCCGAGGTTAGCTGGAGATAGAAAATAGCCTATAGCTGTGCATGTGTGAATGAATGGTATGTGAGAGAGCCATCCTGGGTTGTTTCCTGCTTTGTACCCATAAGCTCCCCCCCCCACCAATAGGACATGCAGTTATGGATGGATAGATGGATGGATGGCTTTGGTTTTAACTGAAGCTGGCATCCCAAGAGCGGCACCTGTTACCGTCTGGGTCACAGAAAGGTCATTGGAGCCCGCGTTTCACAGGCCACAACCACCATAAACCCCAAAGCCAGTGTCTGATTGGCACTGGCTAGGGTGACTCACCACGTTACAGTACATTCTCAACAGCTCTTCACACCAGTCGCAAGTCACAGGCTTTACACACTACTTCTCCCCTCCACTTGCTCCTTGACCCGGCCATCCGACAACATAACGCAATTCGCACATTCTGTGTTCCAGAAGTTCCCGAGGCAGCAAGAGTGGTGCTCATGTAATCTTCATCGCAATCATGGCCGTAAACAAACAACATAAGTACCCAGTAACAATGGCCAACCAGAATCACATTTGTAGATGTTTGACTCCAACATTCCTCTAGAATTCTGTTCAATTATATATAGAGCCTTTCATAAAACACTTTCCCCAAGTCACTTAACTAGAGTGAGCAGCAATATATTATTAGTACCCATTCTAAATTGTTTATCATAGAGGAGAAAAAGAATGAAGGAAAATGCCAGAAGACATAGAGAAGACTGAGTAATCTTTGCCTGATGTTCGCGTCTGTGTAGTTGTGTTTTACATCTGCCCAGTTTGTGAGACATTACACTTCCTAGGATCTTCCTAAGAGAGGGATCCTTACTGCGAGGATCACATGACTGGCGGTGCTAAGAAACTTCCTGCGTCTGTGTGAGGCAGACTACAGCTCCTGTACTCAGAAGACCAAGCGGTGTCCCATTCAGCTTCACTGACATCATGCCCTTAATGGGACTGTTCAGGTACGGAGGCTGGACCATGTTCTCACTCGTCCGACTGAACTCATTTCAGTTCAGCAACTATTTGCACATTCATGGTTTTTGTTGTTCCTGTGTTCATAATTATAATATAGCTTTCAATAAATAGTCGTGCCATTATTATAAAATGTATATTATACACTGTATCTGGAATTTTTTGGCAAGTGTGTATTTTACTTGTATCTTTTCTTCCAACCATCAATTTCTGTCTAGATTAATCTGCAATTAAGAATGGGCTGCTTCAAAATACAGCATAGCTCAGGATTAGGTCTGAGCTTTCTGTTTGGTGTAGGACAGGGAACAATAGACGCTTCCATTTGCAGAATTATTAAGCAAATTACTATTACTATTAAAAAAGGCCAGAAACTAGACCTCACAGAGAAAAAAATAATAATAAATAAACAAAAAGTGAAGTGCCAGTCAGATGGATGCAAAACTGACAAACATTTGAAACATGATCACTGCACAATCAAGTGTTTTGTGACCAACAGCCAAAGAAGATGGAAGAAGCATGTAGAGATAAGAAGACACAAAAATAACTGCCAACGATTTGTGTCAAATTATAGGGAAGACTTCCAGGAACTCTTTAGCATCAAATGCAACCATTTTGCAACACAAATGAAATCTCCAGAAATACTTGGAGCAGTGTGCTATGTGACATTGATCTATTGCATTGACTGAACCACAAGATCTACTGCCAGTTTCCAGAAGATACCTTCTTCAATCACCGGCACAGGAAGATGTCAACAGCTTTCAAACCGGTTATGATATTCATGCAGAACAATGTTCATTCCCATGCAACAAAATATTCCTTAGATTGGCCAAGGAAGGCTTGAAAGGTGATTGAATTATAACCTGGCCCCGTATGGGCCCTAGTAAAGTATGAGACTTACCAAGATGGCAAGCAGAAGACGTCTCAGAGAAATGTCTGGGAGGCGGCCCTAGCTGCCTCAGCTAATATAGGACGTGATCAAATCAAAAACTTTTCTGGTTCAATGCACAACCAGTTCATGATGGTCATTGAGAGGAAAGGTGGCTATACAGCACACTGGTAAAGTGGACTTTATAGAGGGGCCAGTAGTTTATTCCTTAATATAGACTGAATCACTAAAACTGGTTTTTATTATTATTTCTGTTAATGGTGGAGAGAGAAAAATCCACCTAGTGTCTGATTGGCTAATAATTGTGCACACGGATAATCAAGTGCTTCCCCACAAGGTCACAAGTTTCTTTTATTTTTGTTTGAGACAAACTAACATTTTATCTCTAAATAAATTTATTTGGAGCAAAAGAAAACTTCTGAATTCATTTTTATAAATCTGCCCAACTTTGCAAAAAATGATTTCCGAGAATAGTACTTGCCTAACAACTCCGCACACTGTGTATATCTTGTGTAATTAAATGGTATTTTTCATTTAAGCCATCGAAACATCCAACAGCAAGCACCCAAAATACACACACACACTGCAGCATCAGATAAGACATCCTCAGCTATCATCACTAAATGTAAAAATGCATTGTCATGGCAACTGTGTTATAAAACAGCTACCTATTTTTGTGAATCTGTGGTAAGTTAAAAATACAAACACCTAAACAAGAAGTTGCCACACACACACAGATACAAATGTGGGTGTGTTAAAAAGGTTTTCCTCACTAAGTTATGTTCTGAGGGGAAGAAAGTATTAAAATTTCTGTTTGGTGACAATTGAGGGCTTCGCACTCATGATGCATGCCTCCAAAGTGCGAATTAACCTTCGGTTGTGAGCCTTTCAGAGTCCTGCAATTTGGTCCAGTGAGTAGAACGAAAAGCATGTAACACCATGTTCCGGTACAGCCCGAGCTCTCAAAGGTGTCAAAACTGCTACACTTTTAAAAGATGTTTCAAGACTTTCTGTGAGGTCGAGGGCTGCCACGCTCTTGTGTTTGAAAAGTTGAGTATTAGGGCAGCTGTCAATACAGATCTGATCCAAATGATCGCTTCCTTCAGACCGTAGCTGGCATGTAATTCCTTGACAGAATGCAAGTCACAAATGTGTTGATGCCAAAACAAATTCAATGAATTTCAGCTCGCTGCATAAGGCTGGGTAGGGGAAAGTTTAAAAAAAGGAGCAATATGTAACTGGTACTGTATGTGGCGGGTTAGGGATCTATGCCCACAACCAGAGGGAACTGAGTTCAGATCCCATGGTCAACAGAGTAATTTTATCACCACTGGGCCTTTGAGCAAGGTCTTTAATCCGTACTGCTTCAAATATGCAGGCTGATCCTGATCTCCGATCCTCTCTTGCAAGCCACTTTGGATACAAAAACATCTGCCAATGAACTAAATGTCTAGATACATAGATGTGTATAACCTCTGTGTTTGCCTTGTAGAACCTGATGACACTAGCTCTCTGATGCTCATACATGCCTGTCAGGTTGAGCATCCTGTCTCCTACTCACCATCTCTCTTTAATGTGCAAATGGAATTTCACGGAAGCTCTCAAGGTACAAAACATTTTTGTTGTTAACTGTTAAATTATTCAGCATTGTGGGGAACCAGCGTGCTGTGGATACGAGGTCACTGACGCAAAACTGAAACTTCTGTCCATCCTCTAAGTGCCCTGCCCTCCTCACCAGCTACCCTTGGTCAGAGGGACCAGAGATGTTTATATCTGGAGTGTGTGCGTGCCTGTATGTACCTCTCTGAATCGATACAAAAAGCCCAGGGGTCTTCCAAAACATTTTTAGTTTGAATTTGTCAGTCATAAATACATTTCTTTGCAATAAACCCTGTTACAGTACAAATTTTCCACACCTTGTTACTTGCACATTTTGGTTAATTACCTTTTCTTGTCCTCTATCTATCTATCTATCTATCTATCTATCTAATATTCGATTAAAAACACCTCCTTCATGCAGGACTTAATGATCTGCTGCACTGCTACCCCTTCCCGAAGATGATGTCACACACATGTGTTTGTATTTATTCATGAAATAAGGGGTCCAAAAGACAACCATTATTAATGGTCGCAGCTGTCTTGCTGAGCGTGAACGTTAATTTTAAAAAGCCATGCTTATTTAATTTCACTATAAGCTGAAACGGTGATAAGCACCCCTACCACAGGCACACTCCTAGCACCGTCCCTCTCCGTATATACTCACAGACAGCAGTGCCTGGGGAGAATGTGAGAGATGTTGCTGAGAAATATCTACTGAATTATTAACCAGCAGCTCATCCTGGAATAAGGGGAGGCTGAGACCACCTGTAGCTGGTCCAGGAGTGACACATTAAGCTGACGAGGAGCACAATACACCTGACATTCACTATCACACTTACTCATGCACTTTAAATGCCAATCCCATCTGATGGACTTTACCATTACATCTTCTCAAACCTGTGAAAATTAATAGTTATTTATTACATACATGTGTTGCGTTGGAACGGCATGTAGTTTCGTTGGTGCTGCTTCTTAAGGACTTAATATTGCATCCATTGTTTTATGCAGGTATGCATCCAGAAGGTTGTGGGTTTGAATCCCACAGCCAGCAGAGCAATCACTTCACCATTAGGCCCCTGAGCAGAACAATTAACCTCGACAGCGCCAGGGGTGCTGAATGCGGGATAACCCCCATAATATTTACATGTGTCTCTATTGCTCTCAAGGAAGCCGGGTATCATGCGTGACACCAGCCCAACTTGCCCACAGGGCTGATTAACAGAGATATGAAGGGAGGGGGGACATGTTGGCTCAGGGGGTAGCCCTGTCGGTGCAGACCTCTGAGGCCCTGGGTCTAAATTTCACCCCCACTCTGTACATGTGCTTGGACTATGCATTTTACCAATGTCGCTCAAGGTTCTACCGATTATTCTGGTTTTCTCCTGCAGTCAAGAGATATGCAGTACATGCTTCTAAATGACCAGTTGTGTGTGTGTGTGTGTGTGTTGTGTGTGTGTAAGTGTGTACAGGTTTTGCTATAATGGTGAGGACCAATGGACCTCACAAGCTTAGTAAATCCTGAAAAAACAATGAATAGTGAGATCCACGGCCCTCTCTACTTCACACATCATTTCATAAGTTTGTGAATGCAAGCAAAAAAGTAAAATTGCCAAAAGTCTTGTAATTAGGTTGGTTGCTTATTATTAGCTATACGAAGTGTGCTCGTTGCTGAGTCAAAAGATGCAAGGGTGTATTGGATGGTTGCTGCAAGTACTGGGGTGATTTTTGCAGTAAATGGCCAAGCTTACACACTTGGACAGGCATAATAGAATCCAAACTAACACGAAGATCATTTAAACATTATTTTCTCTGGCTGCCTATGACTTTTGCACAGTACTGTATATATTACATTGCGGGGATCAAATGTCCCTACGATGTCATAGAAACCTGTTATTTTGACCTTGTGGGGATATTTTTTCAGTCCCCAAAAGGGGAAACTCAATTTTATAAAAATCTGTGAATGCAATAAGATGGGGTCTCCATAGAGGTCTCCAATCTTTTGATAACCACAGACTTGTTTTGCAACTAACTAATCCCTCCCCCAAACCCTCACCATTCTGCACTTTGGTGGTATACTGGCCATGGACAGGACTGGGAAAAATAGATTAGAAGATGGATGATGTTTCCTGTGATCACTGTTCCAATTTTTGGGATTTTTTTAAATGGCTAATAAGGTCTGGAATTTTGAATCTTATTATGTGTGCCAGTTGTCTGTGTTGTTTGTAAAATGTGGGTCAAGATGGATGGTGACTCCTCTCCTGCAAGCTAAATTTACCTGCAGGCACTAATAAAGTAACCTGAACCTGAACTTGAACCTAAATGGAGGGCTGTGAAAACTGGCACCATAATGCATCTAAAAATATGGACTTTGCCCCCTGACTATAGTTGGCAATTTATAATATTCAGTCCAGATCTCCCTCGATCCTGACATGGCTAAGCCGTTGGAAGATGGATGGATGGATGGATGGATGGATAGATGGTCGGATGGATGGATGGATGGATGGTCGGATGGATGGATGGATAAATGGATGGATAGGGCTATGAGATCATTGTACCCAGATGGTCTTTAAGGACGAAGTTAAGCAAGGAACCTAAAATCAATTTCAAATTACGTTTGGCAAGCAACTTTAAGCCAAACTAGATAATTATTCTGCAGACTCCAGTGCAAAATGCAAAAATAAAATCTCAAAGCAAAACTTATGCCTACCGCACTCTAGTTTTAGCATTAATAAATTATTTCGTGCCACAGTGCATTGTTACACCCCTACAATGCCTGCATAATTTAAGTCATATAGTGTACGATCAGTCCTGCTACAGCGCGTGACATCACACGGCGAATGGCAATTTGATAAGTGGTACTAAATCCTGTTTCTTATCAGATGGCAGAGGCTGCCCAGCTAGCCAATGCGCTCAACCTGCACCCAGCGCCCCAGAGGGACGATGACAGAAACACAGACTGTCAGCCTACATTCACATAGCCATGCTGCTGTCATAAGTTGGCCAGCTTTCATAAGTTTGTGTTGCAGACCTAGGCAAGTCAGAGACAACCCAACTTTATGTGAAAGTAGGTCAGACCAGAGGACAGGTTATAAATATATAACCCAGGCTGTGCCTGAGAAGAGTCAATTTCAAACTTTTGGCCACAACTGGCAGAATGCATTTGAGTGTACGCATTTTAACAATATGGCCAAAAATTAACATCTGTTTCCCAAACCATGGGTATTATTATGAATTTGGTCGGCCCTTGTTACTGGTAGGCCTTTCCCTGGAACATGGCTTGTGGGATTGATGAGTTTTGATGTTTGTCGATCACGTCCCTTTCTGTGCACTCGCGTGACCTGCGACTTTGCAGCTATATCCTTTCCGCGTCACGATCGCTTCGCTCGCGTTTTACCAGAGCTACTCCAGCAAGGCGGAAACCTGGTCGGACTGACTGATTGGGAACATGGCGTCCTATGCTGATACCAAGCTGAAGGGCCCTAACCTCTTCTGTATGACCGCTGAGTCTGTTGTCAAAGTTCAGTGGGAGATTGCAATGGCTGTGACCTTAATTAACGTGTTTGAGTGTTGGGTAAAGCTTAATTAATAAAGGGGTCTACTAAGGGTGTAATGATACAGTCTAATCACAATAGACAATTCAGGGTTCACAGTCCGATACACTCACAATATATTCAAAAATAAGGAATGAAAACAAACTCATATCCCTCAGTTCTTATTTATTCCCTATGAGGCATGTACATTTACCCAAAAAATAGCCTTCAAACTATTTATTTTTATTTGTAGTTTTTTTCTTATTCTGCATACTCCAGTGCAAAATGCAAAAATAAAATCTCAAAGCAAAACTGCGATTATGCCTATTGTGCCCTCTAGCTTTAACACTAATACGTAATTTCATGCTATGGTGCAAGTACACCTCGCTTCAGACTGCGAGATGTGGGCGGGGCGAGGTGTGGGCGGGGCGAGGTGTCATGCAATTACCATATTATGGGTGTGATGACGTTAATGGTGCCGCAGGATGGGGTTAGGGTTAGGGATATGGTTAGGGTTAGGGCATGTGTATTTATGGTAATTGCGTGACATCTCGCTCCGCCCACGTCCTGCCCCGCCCACATCTCGCTCCGCCCACATCTCGCCCAGCCCTATCCCGCAGGCTAAAGCGAGGACCCTCTCCTATGGTGCAGGGTTACACCCCTACAATGCATATCATCATGTTTTTCAACTGTGAAATAAGGTGCCATGGTGCTTACACGGCTAGAGTCTACATACTTTAGGTCAAGTAGTTGTACGGTCAGTCCTGCTTCAACATCTTCAACATATCACACCACAGATCTGTTCTAGGTCCAATACAACGCAGCATCGCATTTGTATTTGCATGTTTTTCAGCTGGAGAGAAAGGCGCTAGGTGAACTACAACATGATATAGTCTTAGTAAAAAACACTAGTTGCAAACAAAAACTGCAATCCAAGTGAACAATAGGGATGTCTGATTTGTGAACATATTATTCTTTTGAACCTGTCCTTTTCAGTGAACCGGTTGAATTGGTCTTCAAATCTAAAAGAATCCAACTTTTTGTACATCCACACATTGCACATGTCGAAGTCTTACATTCAAAACCATCATGTGCATTTTAGTACGTGAGGTCAGTGAAAGATTTTTCAGGAACGCATTAGTCACATTGTAGGTCAGTGTCTGGGTGCATGGTCTTCTGTGAAGAGGTGCTTCCAACAGCATGGGAAGCTCATTCACCCTGACCCATCTGAGCTGAGCCTCAGATGCAGGTTTGCCTTAGGAGTGTTTAACACCATCACCAACGTGGCCCAAAGTATCCTGGCAGGCTCTCTGTCAGGTTACCTCATGCGGCAGTATTTACTCTGACACACCCTCCCAGGAAGTAAAACTCGTACAGCCAAAGAAAAGGGAAAACATCAGAGCCGTCCCAGGAGCTTCCTGCTTGCTAGCGATGCATCCATGCTCTTGGAGGACCGAACAGTCTCCATTTAACTGTAAACAGGCATAACTGATGACTGTTAACAACTACTAATGATGCATCTGCCAAGAGGAAGATCAGCATTTCCTTAAGACATCCCTAGATCACATCCAAAGGGCTCTATGGAGGAGGCAGATGGGCACCGGGCAGCCTCGCCCAGAGCCCGAGCACTGCTTCTCCTGACTTTCTCCGCAGGCGGCAGCCATGTTAGCCGAGTTCTTCTCCAGCTCCTCCATTCCCCCAGCGTTCTTGCGGGCGTTCTCTTCCCAGGAACGAGGCCAGAGCCGAATTCCCCCCGTCGCGCCTGCTCCGACTCCCGGTACCCCTGGGCGGCCTGCCGCGCTGCCCGCTGAGCTGAGGAACAGGGCCAGGGGAGCCGACGATCAGAGTGTACTGGCTGGAGGGACTGGACCGTACATGGCAGACACGGCAGCTGGAGCCTGGCCCAGCGGTGTATGCTAATGCACAGCGCTCAGCTAAGAATTACAGCACACAGGAAGGGCTCGCCAATACGCACGCTCCACCTAAAACCTCACTGACAGCACGTGGGATATTCCCGGATCCTTTTCTTCCATTTGGGCTTAAGATGTCAGATATCCAGAAATCCAATATCTAATTACACGGATTTTTTTTTTCTCCCTACAGGCATATAGAAGGAGATTTTCTCCTGACATCGATATTTCCACTACAGCTGCCATAATTCCTTAACATAAAAATGTTATTAACAGTGTAAAGGCGATATATTTATATACGTACTTGTTCAGACTCAGGTATGGCCTGTACACCGTGCCGTAACATCGCCACACTCCCCGCTCCTCTGTGTGTGTTCTCCTCCACTCCGGCCTCCCCGAGTCCCTGCCTTTGACATTAGGCTGTCCTGCCCACACAGGCTGAGCACACGCTCCTTGGTCTGGCTTCCCACAACCACCCATCAGACTCCAAGGCACTCCTGTCCCATCATCGCACAGCGATCAGAGAGCCCAAAATTTCCAATCAGATGGAAGACAGGTGAGGCGGCACTATAGATAAGAGGCTGGCAGATACTGTAAGTCGGCAGAGCGAAGGAGGGAGGGAGGTGGTCTCTGGAGCACAACACGGAAATACATTCACCGGGACTGAATTCTGAATCGTTCTGGTCCTCAAAGCAAGGAGTTCAGAACAGACAGGACCGGCTTCTGTTCTTCACCTGCGCACCAAGGGACCGGATTGTGAACTTAATGGCACTATCGTAAAGGGACAAATCACCAACTCCAATGGCCAAAAATGCTTATCAAGGCTGTTTCAGCCTCCTATTTACCTCGTTTGTTTCTGGCTGCAGGAGAGACACGGCATGTTTGCACGTAGCAAACCCCAGCTTGACAGCCTACGTGTTTATTTGAAGAAGCCCTTTCCACTCCTTTCTGCAATAACGAGGATCAGAAACGTTCTTATTTCATATTTTAGGGTTTGTCATTTCCCACATCTTCGTAACACGGCACAAGTTCCAGTGCGGGAAGTTGCAGCAAAGCCTTCAAATTAGGCACAAGATCCATGGGGGAATTCTGAAATGCTGACCATAATGATCACTCGCAAAGCTCGTGGCTTAGTGATGCTATACTGCATGTACCCTGCATTCGGCTTTGCTCCCCCAGCTTCACACGCTCTCCTCTCCGTCGTTGCATCCTGCTTGATGTGGTTCTTGCATCCCAATCCATCCTATATCAGAACCTCCAGGTTCCTCTGAAGTTCTCAGCCCACTCTAATTCCTCTGCTGGGCACTGCTGACGCAGTGCTGCGTGATAGCTTTAATTATCTTGCCATGACTTCTAACTTTCCTGGTTTTTCCATGGACAAGATCAGCTTCAGATCTATGCTGACTCCGCTGGTATCAGTTATTCCAGCTCATCTTTCTTTCATCCTGTTCTGTTTGTTTTGAGGGGCCTCATTCTAACGCTCACCATAAACAGTTTTCGCCTAATCAGACCCTTGACTCATATTGGACCAGAATGGACTGCATTTTGATCCTTAAAACAGGGCTTTTTATGTGTTTGCGTCTTCATATTAGTGTTTTTTTCCTTTGACCACACTTCAAAACCTGAAGTTTGTTCTCCAGATTTCACATTCTCCCCCTGCCATCCCATAATATAATCGAAGAAGGTGCCACTATCACTGAAAGAAAATGGTACTGAGACTGAATTATTAACTTGCCCGGTGTATGGGATTTTAGTGTTTTACGTCACATACATCAGCATCCATCTGAAGATGCAATTCCAGGCCCCATGTGTCAGTGGTTTCTTATTTCACACATAACACTCTGCACACGCACCGTTCCTCTGCAAGAGATTCGCAGCCACTGCAGGTATTCCAGGCCAAGGAAAACACCACCACACGCCGAAGCCTTCGTGCACAAAGTCTTAAAGCTCGGAACCTCGGAAATCCAGTGTGTCTGTGTGTGCCGTACAAAGTAAGGGGAGCCTGTTTATTAAAAACGCTGAAACAATTTCAGGAGATCAGACAGGCATCTCGAGCGGCACGATGACTCCGTTGGCTCTGATACCTGCCCCTGGGCTGGCTCTGTGAAGTTTGTATGGGCATTCTCCAGGTACTCAGATTTGCTTCAAAGCTAAGTGTTTTCATGAATCAGCGACTAAATTGCCCTTATTCTGTGCGAGTGTGTGTCTTGTGATGGACTAGTGTCCTGTCCATTGTGTCCCTTGTCCTGTACCTCCTCAGACAGATTCTGTACTTCATGAACAGTACAGAACATGAAATGATATTTGGTATAAATAACTGAAGCATTTTTCCTTGGTAGTATAAGAAACTGACTATGGATGCCTCACAGGGCTCTCTTAGCCCTGACAGGGCCCTCTGCCAGCAGTATGAGGTCCTGCTGCCAGAGTAACAAATATATAATTATGTGGACCAATCTATTACTGCATACACCATATTTTTTAAGAATTTTTAGCGAAATGTCATTTTATTTTATTTTATCAGTTTATTGCTAGGAGGAACAGCACAGGCTTCTGAAGCTGTATGACCCTCAAGCAGTCTGCTCGACAGCACCAGCTTCTGCAATCACTCAGCCCGACGAGTCCGAGATTATGGACTGTTGCCATGGTGATAAAATGTCAAGATTACAATTTGACTGACTTGGAGTTTTGAGTGGGTGCAGAAAATATGCAACGTATAGCAGATTTTCCAACAGAATCCCGCTTCAAGCAGTGCTGTTTACATGTGGTTTACTT
This sequence comes from Petrocephalus sullivani, assembly GCA_026780845.1. Classification (NCBI taxonomy): domain Eukaryota; kingdom Metazoa; phylum Chordata; class Actinopteri; order Osteoglossiformes; family Mormyridae; genus Petrocephalus; species Petrocephalus sullivani. The sequence continues at coordinate 17,180,570 of JAODKM010000042.1, forward strand.
TTGGAGTATGAATTTTGAATTGAAATGTAATTTTGATTGGTATTTTGCTTGCATGATTGGTTTTCAAAAATTCTGAATTAAAAATAAAGGTTCAAAACGTATCTTCACGGGTACCCAGCATATTTGCAACAAACAATGTGATGAGAACAGCTGAGAAATTCAGGCTGCATCATTCTTAAATTAAGAACATTCATCAGTGGAAATTATTGGAAAGACGTGGGACCTCCTTTAATAAAGTTGTGTACATAGAGAAAGATGTCCAGTTTGATAAAATAAAACTTAACAGGAAAGTATGTATATTTATGGAAACTCAACAACAATTGCACACAACTTTTTGGACAAATTGGGAAAAGACAACACCCATTAAAAGCAGGGAACTGCATGTTGACCTGTGAAAAAATGTTAAGTCTGAGCCTATGATTTGCCTTGCAGAATTTAATCTGCTTCTTCAAATATTACATCTTGTCACCTCTTCCTAATTAATTGAGAATGTCTGTAATTGTCAGTAGTTGCACTAAGTGTGAATTAGGCGTCAAACATTTGCCTGCGTCGATTCATTTATATAAACAGCCTCTAGTCTTAAAGATGCCATGCGGCATAATGGAGTTCTTGCTAATAACTACGTAAACAGAAGGATTAGATGGGAGCGAGTTTTCATGGACGGCCAAGATGATTTTCACTTGTTTACTAATGGCACTATGTGTAATGACTTTGCACTTTGTCTGGAATGTGTGTATACTGCTCCTGTATGCGCAGTAGAGTTTATCTTTCCTTATTTTGCCCATAATGACAATATCTTCTGTTCTTTTTTAGTTACAGCAAGCAGCCGCTCACACTGAGACTACACCTGTCCATATACACGGCCTGGCCCATCTTTGCCTTCTGACAGCAGGTACTTACAGAGGGACCTGGCACACTACTTGGGGAAATCCCAGCCAGCTCTTAGCTCCTTCATGCCTTCCGTGCTACGTGCCGTAACAGAACTGACCAGACGCTACGTCCAGTTTCCCGGGGCCATGGTTACTCAGGCAAAGATACAAACTAAATTGACAACTATGTCCTATTCTCCTAATGTAATTGGGGCAGTCGGCTACACCCGCATTGTGGTAAGGGTGCCTCAGATCAGATCAAGGTTTGTCAAATGCACAACAGTATAGTATACAGCAGTAGATGCAGAGTGCTAATTAAGCTAATTAAGCCTGTTCATTCTATTAATGAATCTGTGATGCAAACATGATAAATATAGCAGCTGGATGGTCATGTACCATATCGGTATCCTCCAGCCATGCTGGCATAGCTCTGCTTTAGAAGGAATCCCATAGTCTAGATGGCATGTACACGTGGAAGTATGAGGGAGAAGATGCTGGTTCGCCCCCAACAGTTACTTCCCCTAATTGTTTCTTTCCCTGTATTTTCAGACGCAGCCACGTCTTTTGTACTCTGGGTATAGTGCATTCTGTACGGCTGATGGGACTTACAGCAGCAGCAAAGCGTTGCCATTTATCACACTTTCTTACATCCAACTTCACTATCATTGCGTGAAGTTCAGGTACTCGGGCAAGGAAAATGCAGTTTGGCATCTAATCCAAAAATGCAAAAAATGCAAAAAATGCTAGAAAACTGCGTACATGTGGAATCAATAAATATTTAGGAAAAAAAAAACATCTACACATTTCTTTGTTTGTGGTAAATGTACTTAAGCTCCCAGACATAGCATTTTATACACCTTCTCATTCGTAAAGTTCCTCATCTTTGTTTCTTTATTTACAGTCCCTTTGGTCGAGCTGGCTCGATTTGCGTACCATAAGAGCATGAAGTTTGTTTGCATTGACAACTTATGCGTATTTGTGGGTAGCAGTCGGGTGGCGTCTCTCACACATGCGCACACTTACAAGGGTAAATCGCATACATATGCGCATATGCCAGCTTTGATGAATCCATTTTTTCCCCCATGTATAGCCATCTTTTTTTCCGCAACGAAATTCACGCAGAGTTTGATAAATGAGTCCCCTGGAGTGTTTCTGCGACAGCTGTAACGCTGAGAAGAAGCGCGGTTAGCAGTTTAGCCTCACAGTCCGTTGGTAACATTCAATACGCCTTTCCTACCAGCTACAAGATGGGCTGTATCATCTACGCAAAAAATGAAGATGGCCGCCTGTCGCATACATATGTTTCCCTACAATTACCGAAAGTGGCCCCTGACATCAGTCCCCAGGGGCCCCTTTTGCATCACCCCCTAAACAAACGTGCCTGAATTCTCCAGGCGTGGCGACGGCTCCATCCGTCTCCCGGCTCCCAATCAATAGCGCGTCATCGGCAGTAATTACCATAATTGCAGGAGTCAACGGCTCGATTTCGGCCGCCTCCCCCCTCGTTTGCTGCCGGCCTCGCAGGGAGCTTATTTCCACTTTGTCGAAGATTTCATTGTACAAAACAGACAAAGGCGGGTGTCCTCTGGGCCTTATGCCTTATTAGCTATGCGTCCGCGCCAAGCCTGCTCAATCAGTCAGAAACAACGAGCCTTGATGTGTTTATAGGCATTTAGCCACAGGCTTTGAACGTCAGGCGTAACTGCAAAAACATAATGCAAGCATGTGCAGCATGCACGTTTACTGTAGGCTATTGCATTGCTACCATTACAACTGCTAGAGTCTTGTAGCAGAAAACATGTGGATGTTGTATCCATAGATGGATGGATGGATTACTAGCCTGCCATTTAATAAAGTTACCTCTACTTTATTTAGTAGGGTTTATATTTATCTTAGCAAATTAAAGGTATCGCACATTCCGCCCCCCAGCCGGCACTTACGATCATTCTGATTAGGTCACTTGATCTTCTACAAATGTCCAACATAGAGATGACAAACTGCACTGGGACTGAGCTGAGTGAGGCTCAGTGAGGCTCGGGGGTGGCGGGGTCTCAGGTGGGCCCACACCATACCCCCCCCCCCCCAACAGTGAGGCAGAATAAGCATGACCTTTAATGGGGGGTTGTTAAAGGGCACGGGTGGAGGGCTCAGATGATTCCTCACAAGTGGACAGAGAGGGCTGTCCACATTCTGGGTCTGGGAATATCTCGCCGGAATGGTACCCATGTGTGTCTGTTTATGATCAGCAGCACCGGCTCACAGCCCGTCGATATACAGAGGCACTGATGCTCTCAGCAGAACAGCCCAATGTTCTTGTTCTGAGAGGAGAGTGTAGCTGACTCTCCCTAGAATGGTGACAGTTCCATGCCTTCCATTCGGGCAGAGACCTCCTGCAGGTCAGCTCGCTGTTTGACACACGCACATATTTCCCCCGATGACATGCTGGGCCTGCTCCATGTCAGGGCTCACCTCCTCCCCGACAGCCTGCCATGCGCCTGCCTCTCTGTGCATCAGGCCAGCGGCGTATCAGACATATCACCAAGAGGCGTCTCCATCTCCCGTTCCTCCTCCCCGTCCCGTCCCAGGCAGCCTTGGCCAATCAGATCTCTCCACAAGGCCTCAGATGAGCCTGCGAGCCAGTCTCTGACAGCTAACCAGCACATTATCAGCCCAAAAGGCTGGGGAAGCAAAAATGTGGGCTGTCTGCAGGTCCCATAGGCCTGTATTGGGAAGTTGGGAAGCACTACTTTTGACTAAAGCATCTGCTAAATAAATAAATGTAAATGACACAGCCACCCACTGTGCCATACCATTTCACTTAGCAGTGAAACATGCATCTAGATCTTATAATATTCAGGAGAACAGAAGCAGTTCTCTCCCAAGCCAAAACCCCCTGTGATCTAATGACTCGTGCTTCCGACACAGGCTGGAAGGCAGGACCCCAAGAAACGAGAGCTAAGAGCTCCTTCAAAAGAGAAAATTTACATTAAAACATCAATCGCTAAGCAACCGGTAACTCTTTGAGCCCCTAGATGGCGCTGTGCACACCTTGGGCTATGCATTGGAAGCTTGTATTTGTTTTCCCCCATTACTACCTGACTACTAAATTGAAGCTTTGAAATTTGCTGTAACACCAGGGCCTCCCTAAGCACAAAACACATGCCTTCCCAGTTCTCTTATGGGATGCACCTGGTTTACTCCTCACACATTGCTTACTCATTTACTCAAAGCCGTACTGATAAGTGATGTTTTCAGTCTGATGGGCATATATGAATCCTGTACTGCTCACAGCGTTTCTCCTGTTCAGGGCCGCGGGGGGGGTTTCCTGGAGGCTACCGGGGAGACAGAGATCAACCCGGAATAGGGCACCAGCAACCAATGCAATCAAACTACAAGACTAAAGAGAAAAAAATTTGCATTTTAACTTAGTTTACAAAGAACAATCAGAATCTAATAAGGATTTTTAATCAAATACCACTGCCCATACTGAGATGGACTGGCATCCTTTCCAGGGACCCTCATGACTGTCCTGGGATAGACTCGCCGTAATCCAGTACTGGATTAGCCTTTATAGGAGCTGAAAAGAACAAGACTAACCATGAACTAGTACAAATAATCCCCCTAAGTGCACATTACTCAAGCTAATGATTTCAGAAGTTGCCAATGCATTACATGGCTTCTGGAGCCTGTCTGTTGTAGCTCCATTGCAGCTGTTGCCAGCTGACTGATTACTCCAGCACATACACCTGAAACCAATTAGCCCCTGCTACTGACACACAATGTCACGGCGCTAATTTCTAAAACACACTCTCTCACAGGACTGTATTTATAAAATAATTCATGATCAATTACCTCCCGCTCTTATCTGGTCATTTATCGAGATTGCCTTCTTGGTATTTGAAATAATTCTTTTCTTGTGCGATGGATGAGGGTGTAATGAATCTAAATAAATTAAAATCCCTCACATTGTCTACATGTTACTGCAGAGTCCATGAAAGATTTGCTGCTAGGACACATGAAACAAGCAGACAAATAATTACGTAGGCTACCGTTTAACGAACCCCCCCATGCTATTATTAATAATCCCTTATTGATCACCTTATTATATATACGTCAGGCTGAAGCCAGGTATTTTTCTGGTCCTTTTAAGATGATTGAAATTATTCTGAAGTCCAGTCAGATTAGTACCAGCCGGAGTTGTGCTTCTCTGATGTGCTTGAAGAAAAACACCGGAGATCAAAAGGAAGTTGTGGGTAAAATCGATAATTACCATCCACATTTTTTTTTGTGCAGTCAGCTGCCTTTCCGATTCTCCTAAAAGACTCGCAGTGGTGCTGAAATGTGGCTGGGAGCCAGCAGCTGGCTGCTAAAAAATCCCAATAATACTGGTTTTAAGCAGAGATAGACCCTGACTGCTTCTGATAGTGCTGCATCTGACTGGATTCCCTAGCTTTTGATAACTTTTGAACGTTTAGCCGTACACACTTCGGACAGATGATGGTGCGTTTAGCTACGACGTCGAGTTATGTAAAGGTAAAAAAGATATGGATGTCTGTTTGATTTCTCGCCTTTTGTCCATCCGTCGTTGTAATACTGGACACGGGGCTGTAGTTTTCCAGTTCAGAGAGTGTAAGGCCCTGTAGACCTCGGGTGACTTGCAGACCATTGTTGGACGCTTTCATAGAGACACCCGAAGGGCAATTGAGAGTCAGCGAGCTGAGCAGGAAACTGGAGATGTGCGGGTAGACCACACCAGGAGAGCAGACAAAAGGCACATTGCAGCTCCCAAACCCGAGGCTGTGATATAACACCGATACCCACCACAGGTCTGTTGTGATTCGGCACCATCGCTCTTTAAAAAGCGATACCAGAAGAAAGGGTCTAAGAAAGTAGCACACTGCCCCCTTCTGGCTCAAGATTGGAATCTCCCAACGGGAACAGATTAGAGAGAAGAGTCACCTGCGAGGATGGATGGGAGATTCTGCCAAGACCATCTGATGAATCGGTTGGCAAAAGCTGCATCTCAGAGAACACCCACTCGCCCACTGTTTCTGTGCCTCCATGTATCTGTATGTGAACACATACTCCTCTGTGTGGGTGCGTGTATCTGAGAACCTGCATCTGCAAACGCATGCAGTCGCCAAAAACCAAGGCACAGGTAACTGTTAGCACTGCCACGTGGATGCATCCAAAGACTACGGGGAAGAAATCGGCATGGGCAGCCGGTCGGGCACAGGCCCAACAGACTCTTGAGATATATTCAATGAGGCACAGGGCTTTGCTTTCACACAAGCCCATTTAAATAAAAGGTGATTGAGTGACTGTTTAAATACCTCTAAAGGATTTCCCATAATCCTCAGTAAAGAGTCACTGCCCTACACGTTGCATCGTTTCTGTGGATTCTTAGCAATATACAATAACTGAAATAAAATGTTTTTGTAACAATAGTGTAACTTTAGGGTAACATTAGTGAGTCTATAATGAACTGGCCAATGGGATCAGTGGGAGGTGTGGCCTGAGTCCTGGCAGAGAGCCACCTAGGGGCTGGCAAGTGCCCAAAGCCATGCTGTCTTGAAAAAGCCCGTCAGTGTCCCTCAGCCTCGTGTGGTTCTGAAACAGTCCACCTGAGACCCCTCTGACAGACAGAAAAAACATATTCATGTATAATTACCTACAATCAAAATACATCTAGGATTTATAATTTAGGTTTATCTATCTATCTATCTATCTATCATTAATTGTTCACCACATACCTAATGTGAGGTCACTGTGACCTGTTCCTTCAACTGAAGGACACATGGCATGATTGGTATCCTGTTTGGGGACTTGGAGCCTACGTGGAAATCACATACATGCAAACTCACACACACACACACACACACACACACATAAACACGCACGACAGGTGATTTTAGAAACACTGTAATTTAGTTCTATTGAAGTAACAATATGCCATTTATGTGAAGCTGGAAGATGGACATATAGAGTACAGTACTATTCATGTCCATTCTAAACTTGCCTCTTGCCATCACAGCAAATTATGGGCTTATTGTGATGTCTGCATGACTTTATTTAAATATTAATGCATTTCCATGCTGTTCACGCCTTTTCTTGTATGAATTAGCGAATATGGGATTTGTTTATTCGTTATGACTTTAAATATTTGTGAGGAAAATAATTATAATTCACCAAGCAGCACTGAAAGCATAAGGAATAAATAAAGATGCCGGTCCCCTGCAGTCACTGTGACCCCTGACATTTGACACAGTCCTAGTTCTCCCTGAAGGACACGCACAGCTGGATTCTTTCACCAGACCCATCTACTATCCAATCTTTCCACTAGCATAACGGCAGCAAAACTCTCCTGTCTTAAATGCGATATAGAATTAAAAGACTATAACTCTTTCACAGGATTGTAGGAACGTCTTCCCAGAGCAGTTGTAACAGATCACAAAGGCAAGAAAAGTCAGATAGGGAGTGGGGAGCAAATGCCTGCCTTAAAATGGAGTTGGGCGGGGGGGTACTGAGTACGGGACAGTGGCCGCCTGGCTTATTATCCTTGACGTGACCTTGGGTCTGGGCGAGGGTGTACCTCCACTCTCCAGTCTTCATCCTAGCTTCCGCCAGCCCCAAGTCCTCTCATTAGACCTGTGGCCGAGAGGGTGCCCAGCATATCTTATTTTTCCCCCTAAAAATGAAACATTACATCTGCAGGCGGGTTGCCCAATATGCATGACCTGTACTTGTCCTTAAGAGCTACTGGAGGAACATGACACAGAAAGAAAGGCAGGGTCTAAATAAGAAGGTGTGTTCGATACCTTAACGGAAGAATTGGGACACTTACTCAACTGGAACACTTACTCAACTGGAATGCTTAATAAGCTTTGGATACATGCTCTGAACAGCAATAAAGTTTGATATTCAAGCCAATATATTACAACCAATTAATGAATCCAAGGTTCATTAGCTCATTCAAGAATAGCCACTGAGCACAATAGAAATTAATTTAATTGAAATAATGCCGCACAGCCATTAAAATAAGCAATTAAGACTGTATGCTGTATATTGACAGTCGATGTCTGGTGGTTGATAACGGTCCCCTTTTGGGAGTGACTGATCAGAAAGCCGTTGGCCTATCTGCATAAACATACCAAAATTAAAAATTCATGCCTGCTTCCACGTAGACCAAGACCCCACACACTGCTGATAAGGGGGAACAGCAGACAGGCATCATTACTGAGAAGGCATTTTCCCAAAACAAGCCCCTAAAATCTCTCGATCCATCCATCCAGCCCACAATAACCTTCCAATCTTATATGATTTTTGTATTTTAGGATTTTTCAGCAATAATCTCTTTTAAATAAAATGATGTATTTATTTACTGAGAGAACAAAGGGCCCCCGGGGACATCAGCTGGCAGAGAAACGCTGTTCTAATCACTCGGCAGCAGTGTGGAGCAAACAGCAATGTCCAAATCGCACAGGAAGCGGGCGGGCTAGGAAAGGGGGGGCTTTCTCTTTCAATGCCAGCCTGTGATGACCTTCATACTTGTTCATAACAGACCCAAATACATTAGGACCTTGTGCATAATTATGGTACTGCACATATTTTTTGATGGTTGGCAAAAAAAAGTGGTTTGCGTAGAATCTTTTTATTGCGACTGGAATATCGGAAATGGCACAAGAAAGAAATAAATAAATACATAAAATACTCGTGTGTATTTATATACATTTGTGCGGTTTTTGATGTATTTGCGTACAATGCAGACAGACTTACATAAACGGTACTTATTAGAGTTTTGGCTAGTGTGTCCTGAAGTACCAGAAGCCTGAAGAAACTTTTAAAAGTCAAGGAACTTCAGCCTGATGAACCTCATCTTGAAGGATGCAAATTTTGATCTTTCTCTCAGGCATAAGTCTTGCTCTGATCTCACTGTCTAGTTATTATTACCTCCTGTTACTTTTCTTCCGGAAGGCTCCAGGCAACCAGTGCTGAGGTAGAATTTTTTTTTTTTGTTCTGCTGTTGATTTGAGATGTGGGAATAGCCGGTGTGGATGTATACCTGCTATTGTGTAGAGAACGTGTTATGCTTATTGCCAGAAGCAAATAAAGTCAAATTACAAATATTGGCTCATATAATGTAAAAAAATACAAAATACTGGTGTGAGAAAATGTATTTCATTAAAATACAAGAAATGTCTAATTTGAAAATAAAGTATAAAGTCTAAAGTATATGACAAAACTGCCTGAGTATGCCTGTTGAAATGACGTAGAATACCATTAGTGGGCTATCAATTTAATTGACAAGTTCTACAGCACAGCACTGCTGTTTGCTAATCGCTCTATTTTTCTGTCCTGTAATGGCATTCAGTGAACAATATTTGATAGTATAGCTACATCTACCAGAAAGTTTTCACTCCAGCCTGACCTTAATTAGCATCAGGTGTTTCTTAATGGCCTAATAATGAAGGTGGTCAGTCGATGAGTTTGTAAACTTGTAGCGTTTTCCCCTCGGTTCAGTTTGCTTTCACATAGAGACAATAGCTGCTGCTCCTGGATCACGTACTCTGCCATTTCCCAAAATACAAAGCACACCTGGCTACGGGAGCCATTTAGCTCGAAGTCTGACCCACCTGGAAGTTGGGTCGGATTGAGGTTGGATCACATTCACACTACAAAAAGATCGACACCACCTTCCCTCAAGTGCGATTACTGTCATCACACCTGCCCAAATGTATCATACCGAGGGGGAAATCGAATCAGAGTCTGTTTTAGCAGGACTAAAAAGTGCTGGTTTGAAAACATCCCGTTAACAATGAGCACCCTGGGTCCTGCAGGATGTCAGGTGATTTACTTGCACCTGGGCCAAAGACAGTTCCTAAACACTTCCACTTTGCAATAATACCACTTACAGTTGACTGTGGAATTTCTAGGAAGGAATTTAAGCAACTGACTTGCAAAAGGTAGCTTATTTTGACAGTGGCAGACTTGAATCCTCCATTGAATACTCAATGCTAAGCTTACTCAATGCGACACGCGAGGGTCAGACTGACAGGTACACACACAGTGGGGAGCTTACTCAATGCTAAGCTTACTCAGTGCGACACGCGAGGGTCAGACTGACAGGTACATACACGGTGGGGAGCTTACTCAATGCTAAGCTTACTCAGTGCAACACGCGAGGGTCAGACTGACAGGTACATACACGGTGGGGAGCTTACTCAATGCTAAGCTTACTCAGTGCGACACGCGAGGGTCAGACTGACAGGTACACACACAGTGGGGAGCTTACTCAATGCTAAGCTTACTCAGTGCGACACGCGAGGGTCAGACAGGGTGCACACAGCACATGGGAAAACATACAAGCCACAATCGGTAAAACAACCACTTGGAACCATAACAATAAACAAGGGGCTATTTACAAACCCTCCCGGGGGCATGCTGGGAAGTGCAGAACCCCGCCGGGGCTACAATATAATGTATATAAAAAGGGCGTTTGATAACCTCTTTAATCATACAGAAGCATTTAAGAATGTACAAACCTTTTAAACTACAAAATATTTGGTCTAGGTGTTACCTAAATTCTGGTAGCCAAATCGAGATTGGAAGACTGATCAGCATATTCTGTTCCTGGTGATATTGCTGGGGTCTACATTCCATTTCTTATTGTATGCAAGATGGAAGCAGGTGGTGTCATTATTACATGAATTTCTAATGTAGGAGACAAGCAGCATCAATTCCTAAGAGTATGTCTGTGTGTCTGACCGCTGCCCATTACACTGGCAATTATTTTTCACAGTACTGACCCAGTCAGGAGTAACCGATGTAAACGGTAAGATGGGAAGTATTAAATAAGTTCATTTCTAGTATTTTATGCAATTTCTCAAACTATTTCAAGTGGGTGTCACAGATTGTAAAAACATGTCCAATAGAGAGTCAGGTAGAACAAAGCATCGGCTCAGGCTTGCAGCTCAAACTCAGATGCCAAAGAAAATGTCTAGAGAAGGGCTGGATATTGAAGTATACAATGGACTTTAGTTAACATCTAAAATTACAATAAATGATTCATACAATAAATGAAAGATTTTCCATAAAAATGCTGAAGCCTTAATATTTCCCAAAGTGGATATATTAATAGTACCTAAATTCCAAATTACCAGACCCTTATATCCAAAGATAGTTGATTTCGCCAGACTGTGGAGCAGTACATGTACATTGTGGCTTGCTACCCCCTGCTGGATGTATCTAGAACTGCTTACATAAGGCTCTCAGTATTTTCCTAGGTTAAAAGAATAAGGACAGTAAGTCTCTTTGAGTTCTTCACCAGACATGGGAATCTGGCTTCATGGTTCCCGAGTCTTTCTTTCATAAAATACTTATAATCAGGGGTCAACATCATTGTTAATTCTGGCATCCATTTTGAGCAGATATGGTATTTAAAAATGTACCCTGCATAGTTATACCCACGGAAACATAGTCACGTTCGTCTGTGTATGGACAGGTTGCCAATCCTTGCTTACAAGAAACCAGTGCAAAGTCTACAGTGAGTAATTATATACATTCATAATATGTTTAAGATTAGCATGAATATCACACAGCCCCATAGCTGACTTTCTGTAAATGCACTTTCAGATGACTTCGCTCAGTAGGGCTCTATTATATTAAGCCAGGATAGAGGACAGATGTCCCTGTGACCTGGAATGAAGATGCTGTGGCTGAAGATACAGACACCTGATGAACAATCATTAAAAGTTTCAGTCACTCACCTCCATGGGCTTTCGCATAATTTTATTTCTGCGCTGCCCAGTCATTAATATTTCTATAGAAGAACTTTGGACCTCAATAAAGCGTGATCTCGCAGCCAGCAGAGGAGGGCATGTTGCAGCGTACAGTACGTGTGGAAATGCCTTATCGAGTCACATGGGCGACTCCTTGTCCCCGGAAACAAGCTGGGTCAAAGTGCATGGAGAAGTGCGGAGATGGCCATCGATCATATGGCCGTCCAAAGCCCCGGCCTACTTTCTGAGGCACTTTTCAAAGTGCAACTGGGCTAGAACAGCCTATGCAACATAAATCACAAAACCAAATTATGTTGGGGAATACTTTAATACACTGACAGGTCCAGGTGCGTGTCCAGTCAATCAATTCTGACCCAAATTAAATATTCAACTCATCACAAGCTTCACTAATATGATAGTGTGACTAGTCTATTTAACCATGTACTTTTGAAGAAGGTGACTTACAAATGACTATCAGAGAGCAGGCTCTGCCCGCGCCCTTGGAGCAGTGAGGGTTATTGACCTTGCTTATGTGTCCAACAGAAATATCTTGATCCCACAACCTGCAGGAAGAGGGCACAGAGCACTAACCCACAAAGCTACCCGACAATTCTGCAGCAAGGGACTTCCCAACAAAAGTAAAAGTTAGTGAAATGCAGAAATGGAAAACTGAGTCGATATAGATTCTGCGCCACTGGAACCTTATGGATCTTTGCATCTTCAAGAACACCACTTGTTCTAAAAGCAAGATTCCTTTGAAGTTCCATTAAACCTGAATTCTTTTCCACAGGCATGACTGACAAAGTCCCGACATATTCCTGTGAAATTTTCTGGTATGGCACAGAAATCAAGCATCCACCCATGCAAATCCCAATGCAGCAAAGGCTTCTGACACCCAAGACGCCACCACCATCATGCTCGACTGCTATTAGGAGGTTCTTGCTGAAGAATGGAACTCTTGACTTTCACCGCATAAAACTTACTGACCGAAAAGTTGCACACAGAGTCTATAGGACACTGTTCCCTGAAGATAACTCCAGAGCATATTTGAGACAAATATTAATGTCCTTCTTAGAGTGTAGTTTCTTCTACTATATTATTGTGTTATTCATCACATTTCTGCCTGGTGTCCTTTTGATGGTGGTGTCTTGCACACCGATGTTGGAGAAGGTTACAGACGGCCATAGATCCTGGATCATTTTCTAGCCTTTTTCTTGACATGACTTTGAGTGAATAGCAGATCAAATTGAAGGTTTGCTTCCGTCCCAAATTTCCTTCGATCTTCAAGAATTTCTTCTCATGCTCTGCCTCTGTGACTTGTGTGCTGACATCTATAATAAAGAAAGTGCCCATGATTAGGCCTGATTGTTTACTAATCAAACCTAATTGCATCCTTTATCTGTTAGTAGATGCAACATCTTCCTTATTCCAATAATCAGTCAAGCATCATTAACTGAGATGCTTCATTAAGGCATCTTCTAGGGCACAACTGAACTTTGCATAAGTGCAAATACACAAAAGTGAGCACAGTGGAAGCCATCGCTGCAAATATTTTAATAATAAAAAATACAAATAATTAATTGAGAAATTGTCTTCTGATAAGTACAAAAGGCAACAATTTTGAGTAACAAAGAGTCCATTGTTGGCACCTCAGAATTCTTCCTGCTGAAATCTCATCTGGACAGCACAGATCACACAGCTCAGCGTTTGTTATGACAGGATGCTCAGAATCTCCCCAGATGAGCTCAATAATCGGTTCCTAACGGTTATTTTATCTTAATGCAAGCAGGTTCAATCCGGAGCCCGATAAGCAGGAGGACTCATCAATCCCAGTGTTTGCTATGGACCCCAGGCCAATAATTTTACCCAGGCCCCTCGTTTCAGTACTGTTCCTTGACAATAATACCTAAAAGCATTACTCCCTCCCCTCCCACACACACACCCATGTGTTTATATTGAGTTTTTTTTATTACTGAGAATCAGTAGAGCGGCCCAGTAAAGGATGTTTGTAGATACATTCAGATTCTCCTGCTGATTTACCTTCCGGAACTTTATGGGGACAGAATCTCAGGACTCAGGACCTCCTATTGCTGTGCCTTTAGAAAGGCAGGCCAGCTGTCTTCTAAAGGCACCATCCAATGAAACGTCAAGGAGATGTTCCCTTAGCAACACATAAATGTCTAGTTATTGAGGTGCACGATATGCAGTAGAAGGAGATATAGTGCTTTACTGCAAGATTAACAGTCTCAGAATTAGATGTCTCTGGGCTAAGACTTCTACAGTTTGCAGATTCATAAATCTTACGATGAATGACTCAACTGTCACCAAGGGATCAATGTGTTACACGTGTAAGAAATATGGTTCAGTATAGTAGTAAATATTATGTGCAGATCCCTGACAACATGGCGCAAACTCTTAAGCATTAACCTAAAAGGGAAGTCTTCACTTCCCGGTGACCTTTCTACCATTGTGGGAAAGGTGCTTTGTCATACATGCTGATTCATTTGGCATTACAGTCGGACCTCGCTAAGTCGAACTCAACGGGACCAAAAAAAAAATTCGACTTAGGGAGTTTTCGAGTTAGGGAA
>JAODKM010000042.1:17194904-17212540 GCA_026780845.1 Petrocephalus sullivani
TCTGAAATGTAGCCTCAGAATAATAACCCGACGGCCATAGAAAATTCGACTTACGGAGGTTGGGAGCCGAAAAGATTCGAGTTAAGGAGGTTTAAAATACATTGGTCTTATGGGAATTCGGCCGGGGACTAACGAGTGGTTCGACATAGGGAGGTTTTCGACTTAAGGAGGTTCGACTTAGCGAGGTCCGACTGTATTTCTAGCACCATTTAGAAAATATGATGATTTTAGATGTAATGGCAATGCTATGCTTACCCCCATTGGGATGTTAGGAGGGTTTTACACATTTAATCTCGTCACAATCACATAATTATACTGCTGCCTCCGGGATTCAAACCTACAAGCTTTTGGAGTCAGAAACAGATCTCTAACTGGCTGAAGTACCCAAAAAGCTATCAAAAGGTTATCAAAAATATCAAAGATATCAGAGAACGGATTTTTTTTATTAAACAACGCTAAACATGCTAAAAGAGGAGACTTGACCTCCTGCTTGTTACAGCCACACTCTATGCCTGAGATTCCCCAGCATTCTCCCACGCAGTGTACCTATTTCATAGCTTGTCAGGGAAAAAACAAACAGCTTGAGTCCTGGAGCGCCGTCACCTGTCTGACAGCCCCTATCAGCAGCCGACGTCCCCACCCCTGTACCTGGGACTAGTTTTATGGGGTGTTGAAATTCAGCCGCCTGCTTGGCTCTCTTCAAACGCTGTGCCCCGCGGGACCCGACACACGCCGCCGATCAGCTGAGCACATGGAGACGCCCCTCGCGGTCTGGCTCCTCACCGCCAGCGCCTGCCTTTGCGGGTCGGCCTCCAGTGTGAGGTAAGTCTCTGACCCCCTCCTCCAATCCAGACCCAGAAAGCCAGCAAAGAGGTTCGTTGTGACATTACAGTGTCCTGCCACGGCTGATTAATTCAGTGACAGGTAATTCCCCTTCCATTTTATGTTCCCTTACATCGAATATGCCAAGAGAGGCTTTCTGTGGCAAATGGAAAACACATTTTTCACGTTAATTTCCTCACTAGGCTCTGTGTCTCCTTCAGCCTTGAGAAGTGTGGATGAGATTATATATATTTTGACATATATACTTTTTGTGATAATTTCATTCGCAGGACCAGTGTCACCAATTCTTCCGTCTCCCTACCAGGCTGGAAACCAGGCGCAGGTCTGTATTCGCATCTTATAGAATTTTTATAATAGAAAATGTGTTATTTTGTGCAAGGAAAAGCTTCAATATACAACGTAGCTATTTATTTTTGTGCTTGTAGATCGTACTAGTTTGCGTTTTGCTTTTTTCATGGATACACACTATACTTCGCTTTCATTTGGTCCCCAGAAATTAACCAGATTTACAACAAGGTCTTTGTCCATTTTTTTACACTAATTAACATGCGGAGTTCTATGCCTCTGATGTCTCGCTACGGTAGCCCAGAACAGAAACAGCCCCTGACAGAGGGCTTCGGGTGACTGCTGTTTATTAAATGACCTCCAGATGGTCTTCTTTCTTTCCCAACTTCTCAAGATTATTTAATGAGATGCTCCTTTGACGGCAGTGAGGCTCTGCTATGCGGTTGGACTCCTGAAGGGCAGGCTAGCCCACCACCCGCACAAGGTACTGACCCCGCTATCCAAGCAGCACTCGTTGCATCGACAGCACCTTTTTATGCCACAAATGCGATCACAAAACACTTCGCGAGAAATACAGGGCAATACAGCATTTATGAGTCTGGCTATCAAACTGTCATTTTCTGGGCTTTTTTTTTTTTGCACGTAATAGATTCTGAGAATGAGAAGTAGCTCATGTTTGGTTGACAGAACATTTTGCCAACAAAACTGTACTTTCAACTCTGTTTGATCCTGTTTTACAACCCGGTATTCTCAAACACTGTCGATCGGGAAGTAGGGATTCACGGATGGAGAAATCCAGGTAAATGACCACTAGGATCTCTCACTCAGCTGTGAAAGCAATCAATCTATCACCAGAGAATGATGAATGCACGGCCAGCAGCAGCATGCGCATGCTTCTGCTTTGGGGTGGTCGTCACAAAAACACACGGCCCCTCTGTCTTCCAATAGAGAATGGCCCGCTGTCCGTGTCTGGGGGCACGCGCCTCACCAGCGCTGTCTTCAACGTGTCCGGGGACATGTGCATGGAGTTCTGGTTTCAGAAGCCCAGAGAGAACAGCACAGACCTAAAAATGGTAATACGGGATGGTGCGGGGGAACGAGAGCTCTGGAGGTCACAGGGCAGTATGGATTCCACCTGGAAACAAGTGTTTATCCCACTGTTCTATGATGAGGAAACTACCTTTCAGGTAAACTCCCGCAAATTAGAACACAAGTGAGTGGATATATTTGTGTCCCAGAAAGTCTAGCCCTTAAATTCTACTTTGTATTCATATTGCTATTCATATTGCTCTTGACAGACTGTTCACAGCGTCATGTCATGTGTCCAATGTGGTTCTTGGCAGGTGATTTTTGAGGCAACCGGAGACACTGAGTCTGACAACGACTCTGTAGTAATTGACAACGTAGGACTCCAGCGTGGCCCTTGCGGTAAGTGTCACGTTCTGCTGCATTCGCTCGAGACCTAGTGCTGGAGAAGCTCTTCCCATGTCCTTCCAGCTTCGTTAAACAGCCGTGGCTGTCGATTGAATGAATCGCTTACAATTTAAATCTGAAGGAACTGTGACCAGGTATTAAACTGGGTGTGTGCTGTCATATGCCACTATCTGTCTGGGCACAGAGTATTATTTGCGGTCGATAAGTGAACTGGCTTTTTTTTGGGCTTGAGCAGGAGAACAGTGTCACCAAGGCCCCGAGTTCTGGGCGGACGCCACCTGTAGCACACGCTGCCGCTGCTCGGCCCGGGGGCTGGTTTGTTTCCCCGCCTCCTGCCCCGCGGACCACACCTGCAAGGTTAGCGACGGAGAGTGGGGCTGCTTCCCCTCCTACAGCACCTGCAGCGTGCACACGGACCCCCAGGCTAAGAGTGCCGACGGGGTTGGGTTCCGCCTTGAGGGCCCCTGCACCTACATCCTGACAAAGCTGTGCGCCGACTCGGCCAACCTGTCCTACTTCAGCGTGGAGGTGCAGAACAAGCAGGAGTCCAACAGGTCAGCCTCGGCCATCCAGCAGGTCAACATCGATGTCTACGGCCTACGGGTTTCCATGCTGCGCTCCGAGAAGCGTAGAGTCATAGTAAGCTAAGCCTTTTCTCACTAACATGAAGCTGATTCCCACTATTTTATGGATGAATTATCCTATTAAATCCTTGATATAATAATGGCATACCCTCCAAGAATTTCCGTTTCTTGTTCATCAGTTTAGGGTGCCCCCGTGGGTCATGCTATTGCCTCCCGGCGGCTGGGAAAGTTAGCATGTTCTTTGTATGAGGTTAGGATTACCTCCCACAGTTAAAAGACCTGCAGTTAGGCTAATTAGCATCTCAAAATGATTCATTATGTGTGCCCTGCAATGAACTAACATCCTATCGAGGGTGTACTCCTTGTTTCCAGCGATAAACCCACTCCCCGTGACCCTGCATTGGATAAGTGTTTGAAGGATGGATGTTTTTGAATTACACTTCTTGCCAATTATTACTGGTGAATGCTTCATACACTTTCCTTCCACGTTCAAGGTCAACGGACTTTGGAAGATACTCCCATTCAGCGTGGAAGACGATCTGGTGAAAATCCGCCCAAGTGAACGTGCCATTATCTTAACGACTGACTTCCAGCTGGTGGTCTCCTTCAGCACAGACGGCGCAGTGAGAGTGAGATTGCCCACCGTCTACGATCCCAAGGTCTGTGGCCTCTGTGGGAACTTTAACCATCTGAGAACCAGCGACCCCCAGGCCCTGGATGCCGGCAGGAGCTGGCAAAGGGAGTATGCCACCTGCGCGACCTCCGTCCTTCCTCAGCTCTGCCTCCGGCAGGAGGAGGCAGAGTACGAGAGCACTTCAAGCTGCGGCATCATGACGTCCCGGGACGGCCCCTTCGCAGAGTGCTCCTCCGCTCTCTCCGCCGAGCGCCCCTTCAGCAAGTGTGTGCTGGAGATGTGCTCCACACATGGAGACTCCCAAACCCTGTGTAGTGCCCTGCAGACCTATGCCTCAGCCTGCCACGCTGCTGGTTTTCAACTTCAGGCCTGGAGAAACACCTCCATCTGTCGTAAGTCATTTCCCTTTCATAACCCACTTAAACATGTCCGGTCCTACACCACGGGAATGATAAACAGTGATGAACTGCACTGACAGTGGCAGTTTGAATTAGCTAGCTTCGCCTCTCCATTTATCGTTCTCTGCAGCGCCGTCTACACTCACGGCTAGCTCTTCTGACGCTCTTCCTGGTTTCCATAGCAATGACGTGCTCCAGTAACAGCCGCTACACCCCGTGCGCCAGTGGTTGTCCCGCAGTCTGCTCGCCCCAGGACACTCCCTCCACCTGCCCATGGACCTGTGTAGATCGCTGCGAGTGCCTGCCGGGCTTCTCGCTTAGCGGGGGGGCGTGCGTGGCTCCCAGCGACTGCGGCTGCTGGAGGAATGGGCAGCATTTTGAGGTACCGCCACGAGCCCTTCCACGTCCCGCCTTTTTGTTTACACATACTGCAGCACTAAACTGGGAAGCTGGGGTTGTTTGGGACGACTGCAGGGAGGGAGACCCTGAGGGAAGGGTTTCTTGCCATCTCAACAGAAAGGAGCGATGTTCTTGGATGGTGACTGTGAGGTCCAATGCCGGTGTGAGGGAGGAAGTGACATCAGCTGCGTCCCGACGTCCTGTCTGAAGGACGAGGTGTGCAAGAGCAGGGACGGCCGTCTCGGCTGCTTTCCCTCCGACGTGGCTACCTGCCAGGCGTTCGGGGACCCCCACTACATCACCTTCGACGGCAAGTTGTACGACTTCCAGGGCGCCTGTAACTACACCCTCGCGACGACTTGCGGGCACAGCGAGGTCCAGTTCAACCTGACCGTGAGAAATGAAAACCGAGGGAACCCGGCCTGGTCCGCCATAAACTCCGTAGCCCTGTCCATGCATGGCCTCCATATAGCCTTGAGGAAACATCATAAGGTTTATGTAAGTATCTTCTCTTTGTTCTCACTAAACTTTCTTGGGACAAGCTATTCTGCAAAGAACTGGGATCCCACCTAGGGGATCTTCCAACCTTATGGCCCATGCTTCATGGCATCAACTCCTCGCCCTCCTTTCATGTATATATATTTTTAACATTATTACTCACAGGTAAATGGCAATTTCATGAACCTTCCAGTGGAGCCAAGCAGTGAGATCAAAGTCTTCTTGAAAGGGCCGTACGTCCACATAGACACCACCTTCGGCGTGAAGCTCCTGTTCGATGGTGAACACCGGCTCTTCCTGCAAGTGGACGAGCGCTACAAGGGAGAGGTGTGCGGACTGTGCGGCACTTACTCTGAGAACCAGTTCGACGACTTCCTGAAGCCCGGCGGCGAGGTGGTGAGCGGGAAGGATGAGTTTGCGAACAGCTGGAGGACAGACGACGCTGACTGGGAGTGAGTTTCCTGGGTGGTACAGAAGAGAGAGCTTATTCAGCTTGCAGTTTAAGAAACTGCGGTCTTCATAATCGTACACATGGGTATAGGTTGATTAAACTCAATAAAGGGGAACTGAACCTCATCCAGTCATGTTATGTTGCCCTATTACCCTCCCTGCTATACCCTGCAAGAATTGTCATTTCTTGCTCATCAGCTTAGGGTGCTACCTTGGGTCATACTATTGCCTCCCGGGGTTGGGGAATATAAGCAATAATTATAATATAAATATAAAAGACCTGCAATTAGGTTAATAAGCATCTCAGAATCATTCATTGTGTGTGCCCTGCAATGAACTAACATCCTTTCGAGGGTGTACTCTTTGTTTTCTGCGATAAACCCACTACCCGTGACCCTAAACCGGATAAGTGGTTGAAGGATGGATGGTTTTGAATTACACTTTATGCCAGTTATTACTGGTGAATGCCCTTTCTCTCTTTCTCAAAAGCTGAACCTCCTCCTATTGTGTCCTGTTGCCCTATTACCCTCCCTGCAGGTGTCTGGCCAATCCCCCTCCCCTGCCAAATTGTGACGCTCAGCTGGAGGATGCTGGCTACCAGCAGTGCAGCATCCTCTTTGAGGAACCCTTCAAGGCCTGCCACTGGTTCGTCAAACCAAAGGAATACGTGACCACCTGCGTCCTCGACTACTGCGCCACGCTGGGCGACGGCCCTCAGCTCTGCACTTCTCTGGAGTCCTACGCTGCAGCTTGCCACATGGCAGAGGTGGAGCTGGGCCACTGGAGGGAGGACACCATCTGTGGTGGGTCACTGAGCCGTGAGGGGGTCAAAGGTCAACTATCATCCTTAGTAGTGAAGTTCCTCAGTATTCCAGATGTTCTGGCATATTTTACTCAATCTTAATTATCCTTTGGGTTTGTCTTATGACATAATAAGTATGACACATTCATCACATTCGTTATTCATCTATGTCACATTTTTCTCTAATCCTTGCAGCTAATTTCACACAAAGACCTACCGATGCACCCAAAACAACTCCTTCCCAGTTAGGTATGTTCCCCGTACGATATATTGCCTACTTTTTCAACTCAGTGACGACACCTTAAATTAAATTCAGCTACTTGGGAAAAATTGTCTTTCTCTTTAAGTTTGTGGCCTGAACTGCAACTTTGAAGAGGGGATGTGTGGCTGGAAGCAGCTCATTACCGACAGCTTTGATTGGTCAGTATGGAAGGGAGAGACAGATTCCAATCACACTGGGCCATCCCATGACCACACCACAGGGGGTGAGTGAAACGATCCCCAATGCGGTGACATCACAACCCATTACTACGGAATCGTTGCATCACAAACAAACAAAATTATAGAGTGGCTTTTTTTTTTGTTTTTGTGAATTTGGTAATGATTACGCTAATTACACTGCAATAGGCCAATACAGACAACATAATGATATTGTTCACTTCTTTATGACTCAATATGCTTTCGTTTCAAAACACGCGTTACACAAAGTTACTGTACAATTTAAAAACGTTACGCCTTCCTGTGGACCATAAAACACTTGAATTCATTTAATCAAAAAGAGTGCTTTTGGGGGCTCAGTGGGCTAAGCCTCTGGTGGATGTTTGCTGGACCCCAAGGCCTTTCACTGGCTCCCAAGCTCACTCTGTGTGTCTCGCATGGGGAGCAGGAAAGGGTGGGCAGACGGAGAATTTCCCCACAAGGATCAATTAAGTATATTGTTAGGAATAATGGAAATAAGGAAGTGCTGGGATAACGCATGCGTTACACAATGCAATGTCGTAGGTACAGAGTCCTTATGCATATTAGTGCGTTACACAACTAAATGCATTACACAACTGATACGAGCAATAATCGTACAAAAGCACCGTGGAGTGCGGCCTGCAGGCTCCTGCTCATTAATTTGCCCCCACTGCTGACCTGCAGCTTCTGCCTGCGCCCCCCCCCCCCCCCCCCCCCCCCCCCCCCCCTCCCCCCCCCCCCCCCCCCTCGCCCCCCCCCCCCGGCCGCCCGCCTCTCCCCCCCCCCCCCCCCCCCCCCCCCCAAGCTGGCCTGGGTATTCCAATTCCTAATTTTTGCTCAAGCTACAGTAAAACCAGAAGGACATGGATAGATAGATATACATGCAGCTGAATGACAGGAATGAAAGAGAAATCACAGAAATTGCAAACGGAGCTAAAGGAATGGTCATTTAACCAAAGAACCACTGGCTCTGAAGTCTGAGCAGATTACCTGCAGCTAGACAGGACAGCCATACCAAAGAGCAGGTGTCGCACTCAGAGACATCCTAGAGACAGAGCACCATACTTTTACGCCATACTTTTGCGCATCAATGGACATGGTGCATGTTTCACAGCATTAGTGTCACGGAGGATTGAACACAAAACAGGACGGGATTGTCATCCTTAAGTTATAAACCGGAGTTATACTAAAGCTGTAGGCTTATGAGAGAGGAGAAGATCCCACTGGCAGGAGTGACACCCCGGACAATGGGTGATGACGCGGAGGCAGTATTTATAGCATTTCCTGATTAGAGCTGTGTGTGCTTTTATGTATCAGAGCACAATCCCGGACTAAAAGACCCCAGTCTGACCATTAAATTCATTATCAGTAAAACCAAGAAGGGGCAAATATGAAAGCAGCCCACTGTTCTATTGCATGATTGCATCAGTTTATGGCCATAACTTTTGAAATCCAATACTGCTCGGGCCTTATCATCAGAATAATGTTCCTACACTAATTTCCCTGAGTTTTCCCAGAGTGTGGGAGTCTGGGAGTCTGACTGTAGACTATCATGGCAATAAGGAGATAAATTATGACGCAATAACACTGTTAATATATATGGAAAAATTTTGAAAAAAAATAAATTATTAATGAGACAGTGAGATTAACATGGCCATGGAATTATATGAGAATTATTTTGCTCGTTATATTTTTCGGTTATTAACGAAATAATTTGATGTCTGAATATTCTATTAACACTAACATTAACACTTTCATCTATTGAAAATAATTCTGACCTTTCCTTCTTTGAAGCTGGTATCTTTGACTGATAGCAGTGGTGTTGCCCGGAAGGGTAGAGAGACCTTAATCAGATGAGGCAGCGCAGAGGAAAGCCTCCGAAACACAATTTGTGCTGGACATTTCTCCCGAAGCGTGTTTTCTTAAGACTGAGGGGCTGTGGTCTTATTTTGATGTACATGTAAAACCCATTTACAGCATTGCGCTCAGCCACAGACTACATAAAATTGTTACCTAATTACTGTTTGACCTAACCCAGTAATAAAAAACAGACTTGTCATGTTCAGCTATGAAATATAGAAAAATGTAAAATTTAAAACTTTTCGGTAATTTTCCTAGTTTCCCTTTGTCTCACCTGGGTGGGCGCCTTGATGTGTCTCGCTAAATAGGCCCTCATGTGCACTGTGACGCTCTTGAATCCCACAATACATTTACATTTTCTTATTTATCAGACAGTTTTATTCAAAGCGAGGCACAGCTGAGAAACGGGGTCAAGCCCACCTCTCTGTGGCTGTCCTTCAGACTCTCACACTCTCCGCGCACCCCTGTCTCAAGCTCATGGGAGGTTTTACTCACACAGATATGTTTTGAGGGCAGAACAAAAAATTATTCAAATCTTGTATCAGATGTCAGACCAACCAATCAGATGTCTTAGTCCCGCCTCCTCTAGCTCCTTGGACCCACCTCCTCTACAATCTTATTGGTTATCTCTCTGAACAGATCATTTTTCATTCTACCTCAGAACATGTTTGCATAAGTAAAACCAAGCCTAGCTCTATCACAGCATATTTTCTCTGAGGTCACTGTCACCCTATTGGGTACCGCCTCGCTCATGCGGATACGCTTCACAGTATCTTCCTTATCATTCACATGTAAACACCGCGGTTCAGTACGGCCTGGTATATTGATTGGAAGTAGGCAAGATTATATTAATGGTGGATAATAGTTTAGAGATCTGGTAGGCGTCATGTCAATTTGTTACTCATTTTATGATTGTGCCAACACTCTTGATCGGTTCATATGGCCCCAAGAGGAAGTATGTGCGTAGGTCACATGACTTGCACATACTCTCACACCTTCCGTCAACGTTCCTAAATTAGTTGGTGTCTCATCTGTGGTTGTTCAACAATCTGCCACAACAAACAAGTGTGGACCTTCTGGCAGACACAGAGACAGCACCTGTCATGCCTGCCATATGCAGATCCACTGGATGCCAGTGTGAATATCTCTGTAACATACAGTATGCTCTATTGTTACTATGCTTAGAAGCTGTGTTCTGCTAGCTAAACTGCACTTCCTTAGTAATTGTTAATAAATCAAGTTAATACATTTTTCCAGTTAAATGTATTTAGTTCCCGCTGATTTTATATTTAATAGTGAGGATTGCAAATTAGTGTTGGACAAGAGTCAATATTTTGTGTGTGTTGGCCTCCACTATGATTCTGCAACTAAGGTCCCACTGTGTGTGTGTGTGTGTGTGTGCATGCGTCTGTACGTGCATGCATGTGTCACAGGAGGGTATTACCTGTACATCGAGGGTGATGGGCCTCACTACGGAGACTCGGCTCGGATGCTCACCCCGCTGTGCCGAGCCACGGGCCCCGTCTGCCTCCGTTTCTGGTACCACATGTACGGCTCTGCTAAGGCTATGGCCCTCAGCGTCTACCTTTTGGAGAGAGCCTCGGCAGTCAAAATCTGGTCGAAGGTTAACAGCCAGGGCGACCAGTGGAATCGTGCCGAGGTGGAATTCGACGTTTTTAATGAGTTCCAGGTAGGCATTCCCCAGACACATATAATAATCTAAAAACCAATGAGACCCCCACGCTTGACATACTTTCTGTTTCAGGTTATATTTGAGGGGATCAGAGGCTCGACCTATAAATCTGACGTGGCCCTGGATGACGTGTCCGTCCATCCTGGTCCCTGCTCAGGTGGGGCTATGATGCACTGGGCATCACAAGCACTCTGGTGGGGTGTTGTAGTCTGGGGATATTAATTACCCAAAGAAAAGGTCTACCATGAACCTCCCTGTCACACCAAACCCATTACTCCTGCTGTCTCGCTTGTAACAGGGTCTTCTGACACTGGGCTGGACTCTACAGCTGACGTTTCCCTCAAAGAGCCAGGTGTGCTACAAACATAATATTTTGGTTATACTATTTATTTAAGAATTCAGTGGCTCAGGTTAACTGTATTGAAAGTTATTGTTATATTTTACTAGCCGTACTAAATTGTTATTGGTATCACAGCATCTATAGTTTTAGAATCACCATTTTCTTGCACTGCAGCCTGTGTGCTCGACTGTAGCTTTGAAGATAACCTCTGTGAGTGGAGCCAGCTGCTGACAGACAGTTTTGATTGGACGAGGCTAAGAGGCTCCACGCCCACTTCTATGACAGGCCCCTCTTCTGACCACACAACTGGAGGTGGGCAGTTAAACCAGTATCTATTGGTCAAATCAGTCATGCTATACCAAATGCAAGACATTAGGGAATTTACCAGGAACACAAAGTGTTTCCAGTTGGCATTGCCGTAGGCATTCCTGTGGTTGTTAACTTCTTGATTGAAGTACTGAAATAAGAGTACAGAAAAACTAGAAGCACAACATTAACTAGCCCATGTGATGCCCCCATCTACACAGATGGATACTACATTTACCTCGAAGCCAACGGTCCCCACAATGGGGACACAGCGCGTTTGCTAAGTACAGAGTGCCCAAAGGCAGGCCTGTACTGCTTGAGATTCTGGTACCACATATACGGCACAGCTGACACCATGGGCCTGACCATCTATCTTCTGGAGAACCGAACGGCATTGAGGGTGTGGTCCCTGAGAAACGACCAGGGTGATGCCTGGCATGGTGCACAGGTGGAAGTAAGAACTTCCGGAATGTTCCAGGTAAGTCTGCCCGCAGAACTGCTTACACCGCAGCCGGTATAACAAGATATGCTGCATATTGTTTTAATGACGTCTCGTCATTCATTAACTGTTTTGTCTTCCAGATCATTATTGAGGGCCGCAGAGGGACTGACGAGCGGTCAGATGTTGGCCTGGATGATGTGTCACTTTCATCTGGAAGCTGCTCAGGCATGACTAATAACCTTTGAACTCCAGGCAGCAAAAGCAGACATTAGAAACATAAATTAGCTTAATGGGAAGCATGTTTAAACCTCATCTACTGTATCCTTACAATGGAGTGAGATTCCTAGTAATTACAAGCGTATTTTTCAATGCGCTACTGCAGGCCTGAATTAAATTAAAATAAGCAATATCAATAGTGTTTCAAATAATTGTATAACTTGACTGCCGTACCTTCAACAGAACCACCTACTCCATACCCAGTAGTTCCTAGTACCACTACAGGACCTGTGACCTCAACAGCTAAACCAACACATCCACCAGTATACACCGCTAACAGTCAGCAGCCAGCAAAGACCACCCGGGTAACACAACCAACACCGACCACTACGAAATCAAGTCTTCTGGCTCCAGGCACCACAGAGTTCACATCAGAGATGTCAACACAGCTATTGGCTGAGACCACAACAGCGACCCAACTACCAGAATCAACTACAAGGAGTACAACAGCAGTAACAGCAACCACAGTAACAACTAAACTGACAGGTGACACCTACAATTTTTACATCTTTACTTTGACCCAAAAGTCCACATTTTAGCTCTTGGCAAATTGTAGTCTATAGATAGTCGCCATTGCTATATTACTTTCTCTCAGGACCCACATGCCCTGCGAACAGCCATCCCTCCAGCTGCGTGCCTGTCTGCCAGCCCACATGTGAAGCCCTTCATGGCCCGGCCATTTGTCCCAGCAGCTTTCCCTGTACACAAGGCTGCGTATGTGACCAGGGCTATGTGCTCAAGCAGGGCCAATGTGTGCCCATCACAGCCTGCGGGTGTCTGGACGAGAAGGGTAACAGTCACCATGTAAGTGCACAACCTAAGGAATATTCAAAGGCTGAAGAGCCCCGATGTAAAAGGAGTTGGGATGTTACTGATCAATATAATTCTTTTGGCTTCTTCAGTTTGGCGAGTCCTGGCTCACCGATCACTGCATCCAGAAGTGTAGGTGTGAGAGGAGGAACGCGGAAGGGAAGGTGGTTTGCAGAGACCATGAATGTGACAGTGACTCAGTGTGCTACCTCAACGACGGGAAGTTCGGCTGCAAGTCAACACGTATGTCATTCTGGTGTTCTACAGAGCATGCATAGATGAGACCATCACGGGCATTTGTCATCCACTCTCTGGTTTCTACATTTAGGATTCAGCAAGTGCTCTGTATCCAAAGCAACCAAGACCTTTGATGACATGAAGCATGGGTTTGAGGGAAAGTACTCATATATCCTGGTCCAGACTACATTCAACACGGGGACACTGCCACCAGTGTATATCGAAGGCACCTACGAGCGTGTGACGGAAGACAATGACCAAAGTGGCAATGGCAAGAACAATGACAGTAGTGAGGAAGACAGCAGCCATGAAGGAGATAACAGTGAAGAAGATAAGCATGATGGTTTGAGAGGGCTCAAGATCAGGGTGTACCAGCACACCATAGAGTTGAAGTCCAAGGCGAAGCCCATGGTAAATATGGTATTTTCACTTATGAGACTTTTATCCAACTATGTGCTTGTTGCTTTTATCTGTCGTAAAGAGAGCAACATGATTGATTGTACCAGCCTTGTAATTACCAGTGTTTGTACCAGTTTTTCCCAATATGGGTTCCCTCACGGACCCATAGACAGTCCATGCTTTTGGACTGTCTGGCAGGGAGCTCCACGGAAGCAAAAACATGGACTGAGAACCGGATTGGGAAGGGAAACACTGGATTAATTATAATATAAGGAGTGATAAGGAAATTTGCATGCAGGATTTGCAGCATGTAAGCATCTGAACTTCTAAACCAACAGCTGGCAGTAAAGGGGCACCACACAATTCAAGTGCTGGAATCTTCCTAGAAACAGCACGGGTGCTTCAGAACACTTCTGGTGCACGCTACAGATCTCTTAACAGCAATACCAAACGCAGGAGGCCAAATAATCAATGCCTGAGTGGCCAGCTGGTCTGGCAGAATAGTAAGATAGCAGGGGCGTTATAAAGAGCATTCGTGACTTTGGTCTTTTTGTTTAATGACAAACTTCAGAATGTCCACTGCTTTGATCCAGTCTTGGCACTTACTGTCCGTCCACCTGGATTACAGCTGGATGGAGATAAAGTACACCTGCCTGTTTCCACTGGGGAAGGGCTAGAGATCCGCAAGCGCTCATCTCGGACCTTCCTGCGGACTGATTTTGGCTTGTCGGTGGAGTATGATGGTGCTGGAAAAGCAGGTAACAGAAGAAGTTTTAAGGAATACTTAGAGCATGATGTCTACGCTGTAGACTGTTTGGGCACTATTATCCCAGAACATTACAGTGTTTAGCATCGAAGGGTTGGAAAACGGAATGTGCTTCTGATATTTAACAATTATTTATGGACAAAAGCAATGCAGAACTACGAGCAACACCATAGAAATTAACAGACTTCATGCTGCTTCTGCACCTTTCCAGAGATAGTCCTCCCATACACTTACAGGAGCATGGTGCTAGGCCTCTGTGGCAACTTCGATGGCAAGAAGAATAACGATCGGATGAAGCCAGACGGCAGCCTGGCCACAAATGTCACAGAGTTTGGGGACAGCTGGAGGGTGACTGCACGGATGGTGCCAAACAGATGGAGGTAGCACTCTCCGCCCACCGGTTCTGCGGGAAGGGGCAGACCTGCGGATTAATATTAACCTGGCAATCTTAAAAGCTGTAGTTTAGGTTGTGGTTTTATGAATTGAACCTTTTCACTTAAAAATAATTGGTTACACTTTACATTAACTGCACCTTCATGACACATTCATTCACAAAACCAAAACATTCATAAGTAAGTATACCTCAACGTCCTAATATGCCTTAACAGCTTTAATATACATTAATAATGTACACTATATGATTATATGGTTAAAATGTTTGTTATTAATACATATTAAAGCTGTTAAGCTATGTTACCATAGAATCCTTTATGCTAATGGTTTAGATTATGTAAGTTATTCATTTTAGGTGATATCTGTAAGCAGGCAGCTGCCTACCTAATAATCATTGAAAGACTAACTGTACAGATTAACACACTAGCAGAAACTCATAGTCCTGCTACTCATACATAATACATAACCAGTTTGGAAATGGTTTTTATAGTGTTCTTTTACTTTGTTTGTTTAGTGCGTGGACAGGAAGCATATTGACTTTTATTACACGTAACTGTATTTAAACAAAGCGAAATGTTTCTTTTTTGTTTTAATTTTGATCGGAGAGATTTAATCATTAACCTTGCGTATATCTGTTCAGAAGTTTTATAACTGTCATTACTGTTGGGGAAAGTGGCAGCGAGGCGGCTCGCTGGCAGTCACCTTCATGCAATCCATTCCAGAGGCTCTCCCCTGACGCAGAGCAGCTCCAGTGTATCAGGGGTCAGCCCCGTGGGGACAGAATAGAGCCGGCAGCAGCTCGATATTTCTGAGAACCTCCCGCCACCCCTTTTTTCAGCTCCAGATCCAGCATTTGGAGGCGATAATCAGGACACAGCTTTCCCGAGCTCCTGTGGCACACACACCTGGTACGCCGGCACCTCTAACCCTGGCAGCACCGCACAGCCAGCCCGCAGCCCCGGCCTCTGCCTGGACTCAGTCCGCGCAGAGCTGGCAGCCAATCAAACGCATGACTACCTAGACCACAGTCTTGGTTACCAAGTGAATGTCTATTAAATCTCCTTTTAGTTCTGTTCAAGTTGCTTCTGCCCAGATGTACCTTTGCAACTAGAATACTTTCTCTTAAAATAAGCGTACGAGTTTATGTTATAGTTTGTACGTTCTTACAGTTATATGTGGTTTAGTCGTAGAAACCAAAGTTGGCCTCCAGTTCCAATGAACCTGGGCTATTCCATTTTCCATTAACTGTTAGACCATATCAGCAGTATAGTACTTCTTTTTTGGCAAATGAAGGTAATTGCTAGTCAAAGATAAATACTTATAAACTTCTGCTGTACTTTTTGACCTTTGATTTTAGAGCTTTTAGACTATTACTTAACAGTAGGAAGCAGTATATTAGAATTTACTAGATTAAAAAATTAGCTATTCAATATAAGCACACTTCTCGGGGCCTTTGCAGGGGGGCAGGGGGCTTGACTGGAGGGCGCACCACTTGACTACATTTACCAAGGGGGACCCTCCCTGGGTTGCCGTGGAGACCCAAGGTTATTTTTTACAAGCTGCCAAATTCAGCCAAAAGATCTACTCTAAATAGTGTATGAAGTGTCAAGCAACACAACATGCAATTTCATACATGACATTTAAATGAGAGTACACTATATGCAATTTCATACATGACATTCTAAAATATTACAATGGATCATTTGGTTATTTTAATATAACACACATTGATTACATACCTATAGAAAAATATGACTTCTAAAGAAAAGAAACTGTGATTTGATTACTGCTCACGACTCTCTTCTTTACAGTACAAATTTTATTCTCCTCGGATCATGCAAATTCGTGTCATGAATGACTTCTTCTGTCATTTAGTTTTTCTTTTTAAAAGCGTCACATGTAGCTACTGCCACCTACTGGGAGAAAGTCTAAGTAGCGGTATGGATCGCAAACTAGAACTACACAGGAGAGTATCACAAAAACAATTGATTTAGTATTATAACGTAACATGTCACACTGTGTAACACTAATAGTTCCTTTGCATTTTTTCATTAACTACTTGTTATTTTTTCTTCATCTATGACCTAATACCTTTGTTCACTTCATGTTCGATCGACACATTCACATGGAACTTTATCGAACATCAACTTTCTTTTTCATCGAAAGCAGGGAAACTACATAGTGCTGCAATGATCAATAAGAATTAGTTGAAATTTGTCGTTAATTTTTTTTTCCTCTTGTGTTCAATTCGTCGATAGGGGTGGCGGGTGCGGGTGCGGGTGCGGGGGAAGGGATTCCCCTCGATAGATTTCGGCGACCAGGGAAGGGATTTCCCTTGGTTGATTTCATTGACCGGATGCAGACGCAAATTTTCATAACTGCCTCAATGTCTGGTAGCAAATTAGTTCTAAATTTGACCACATAGCTATGTTCCTGACAGATAAGCCTCCTCATTAGTACAGCCAACAATCAATCTAGACCACACACACAACCCTACAGTAAATGCCGCCTCCTAGGAGAAGATAATGAGACTGTCCCAGTACTTACCGCAGTAATTATTCATGCTTCATCAATAAATACAGATATGCATACATACATCTAATTGCGCCATTGAAAAAGCTCCTCTCAATGGCATTCATTACAAGCCAGGTCATAAGTCATAAATGCAATGAAATAGAACATAAAATGTGCTTATTATTCAATCTAGTTTAATTGATTTGAAACAATATCAGTATTTTTATTCATTTTATTATCTTTTATGTTATTAATTATGGATAAATTACTATTAATCAATTTAATGTAAATTATTTTACATCAATACCATTTCCCCTTTTTAACTACTGTTATAACTATTATTTGTAAGTAATTACTCACTGCCAGGGCTTAATATAATGAATTAAGAAACATAAAATATATGGAAAGTTATTCCCTGCCTCATCTACATTGTGTTACAGCAGGGCATGGCAAAGGGAAGGACGATGGTTTAAAACTGAGGGTTTATTAATTATTATTATTATTACTACTGATGTGGGGGACTGGGGAGTGGTAGGTGGAGGAATAGGCTCTCCCAAGCCGCTTGAAGGCCAGATAGGTCACGAAGGGGGGACACCAGGAGCAGTCACCTCTGCTGGGCAGGGGGACAATCCACAGAGAGGCTCCAACAAAAGGGGTTATCTAACAAAACAGAACATGAAGAGGAACCAGAACACGAAGGGGCCACAAAGGGTCAATAACAAACAGTGCTTTGCTCCGGAAAATAAGAATAAACTAAAAGCAACCACAGAATAACATAACTAGAAAATAACCACAGCGACAGACTCCCAGTAAT
>JAODKM010000042.1:17225032-17243545 GCA_026780845.1 Petrocephalus sullivani
GCGGGTGGCGGGGGGGGGGGGGGCGGGGGGGGGGGGGGGGGGGGGGGGGGGGGGGGGGGGGGGGGGCGGTTGCTGCTCAAATTATTACGTCATTTTAAAGGTAAAATTTAGAATCTGCCATCAGTTGCTGAAACACATTAATTCCAGTGACTAATGGCCACACTTCCCACTCCCCCAAGCTGGAGTAAGGAGAGAGGCAGCACAGAGCACTATACCTTCCCATACTAACATCAACCCTAACACCCACCCTATACCTTCCCACACTAACGTCAACCCTATACCTTCCCATACTAACACCAACCCTAACACCCACCCTATACCTTCCCACACTAACACCAACCCTAACACCGACCCTATACCTTCCCACACTAACACCAACCCTAACACCCAACCTATACCTTCCCACACTAACACCAACCCTAACACCAACCCTATACCTTCTCACACTAACACCAACGCTAACACCCACCCTATACCTTCCCACACTAACACCAACCCTATACCTTCCCATACTAACACCAACCCTAACACCCACCCTATACCTTCCCATACTAACACAACCCTATACCTTCCCATACTAACACCAACCCTAACACCCACCCTATACCTTCCCACACTAACACCAACCCTATACCTTCCCACACTAACACCAACCCTAACACCGACCCTATACCTTCCCACACTAACACCAACCCTAACACCCACCCTATACCTTCCCACACTAACACCAACCCTAACACCGACCCTAACACCCACCCTATACCTTCCCACACTAACACCAACCCTAACACCCACCCTATACCTTCCCACACTAACACAAACCCTAACACCCACCCTATACCTTCCCACACTAACATCAACCCTATACCTTCCCATACTAACGTCAACCCTAACACCCACCCTATACCTTCCCACACTAACACCAACTCTAACACCCACCCTATACCTTCCCACACTAATATCAACCCCAACACTAACCTTATACCTTCCCGAATTAACACCAAACTAAAGGTTAATGCACTTTTGATCAAAAGGTTGCTGGCTTGAATCCCCAACCAGCAAGGTACTCCTGAGGTACTAGGAGCAAGGTACCTGGAACAGGATTGAGAACCACCGCACTAACACAAATGCAAAACCTAATAGCAAACCTGACACCAGCCCTCACAGCAAACACAGCCCCTCCCACTCCACCGAGCTGCAGTAAGGAGATCAAGGCAACAGAGCAGCATGAGGTCTGAACACAGCAGAGATTTTCCCCGTGGTGACACGCTGCCTGTTCGTATTGAATTACGCAGTAACGCTACACCAGTGCCTGTTTACACGCTCATACCAGTGTTTAGAAACTGATCACAGACGCTACCGTCTGGACACAAATACACCATTATACTACGCCTGCACAATTCCCTGGGCACCCATCATCTTGAATCGACATTGTCACTGCTGCACTGGATATATTGAAAAGTAACATCAGGAAGTGCCGTGGCCTGGTATGGGGTGACACCTCAGGGCAGGACAGAGTAATGACCCATTTTTACCTGGCGGAGCTGAACACCTGCTGGGGAGGTTCCCTGCTCGAGGGCAGTACTGTGGCATGCCAGTTTTCTTCGTCACTACCCCACGGCACACTGTCTGGCTGTATACAGCCGGGCACAGAGACAGCAGACTGTGCTAAAAACAGCCTCCCCACAGCCCGCACTGCGTCCCAAATGGGTCACGTACAACACGTCTCTGCTAGTATCTATTATCCGGATGTGTCCAGCCCTCACCAAACACACCCGGGGCGACAGAACAACAAAGGCAACAGGGACTTAACCAAGGCTTTTATTTCCCTCATCGATTTAACGTACGGTGAGGATAAACGGACAGTAAAAGGATACGCCGCGGTGTTTATAAATATGTACTGTGCTGCCGCTGGTCCAAGTCATTCTACAAGGATCCGGCTACAGGGTACAGGTCAGGCCTACAGGGTACAGGTCAGGCCTACAGGGTACAGGTCAGGCAGGACAGGTACATGTTAGGGAAGGACAATAACCAGCGGGAGGCCAGGCATGATCGGGGGCGTCTGGCTAAAGGAGGTGACCACTAGGGGGCGGCAGAGCCCACACGGCACATTCAGGAAGTGGCAACGTGGCCCTCCCCCACGGGCTCTGCTCTCGTTTCCAGAGAGATATTGACGAGCCTGCAACAGACAAGTGTGTGGGTGGCGGAAGTGAGAAAAAAAGATGTGGGGGGGGGGGATGCAAATGAGAAGCTGGCCTAGCATGACTTGCACCAATTTTTATGGGGTTTCGAAATTGACGGTAAAAGAATATTTGGGTGCGGGTGGGGGGGGGGTGGTATCCTTGCTTGAGGACTGGCTGGAATTATGTGGAGGGGGCTGCATTATACCCCACACTGCAGTAGAGGGGCGGCTGGGGGTGGGTGGGGGCCAGAACCTCTTAGGTGATAATGGCACCTTCTCACAGGAAGGGCTCGACGTCGATGTCTAGGGCCGAGCAGGGCATGGTGAGCTCAAAGCGGCTGATGACGTCCGGATGAAGGACCCCCAGGTGCCCGATGCTCGTCCCACGGGCAAAGATTTCAGCGCAGCGGCCGGGGAAGTACATGGCATCTGAGGGAAAGAGGAGGGGGGGGGCAGTGAGGAAGAGATATCCAACAGGACAAGCCATCGCGACGTTGTGTGCGATCACTCGGACCGACAAAAACGGTCACTGGAGAAAACGAAGGAGTTCCACCATTCAGCCAGTGAGACCCCAGTCCCAGGACCTGAGCCCGTAGGGGGGCCGCAAGGGGTTCCGGGGGTTACGATTCTGGGTGCTGCTGCTGGGCCCTTAAACCCAGATTCCAGATGCTAGCTAACTCTACACTCTGATGCCCCAAAAAAACACCTCTCATCTGTTTATACATATAAATCTGTGTCTCTCGTAAAGACCAAATGGAGTAAACCAAAGGCTTCCTATGCACTTGTACTAGTGTATATGGCAAAAATGGTTTCTTTTTTTCTTATTGGTGGTTGCTTGTCAGTGAGCCAATCAAAATGCTCCTCGAAATCATATGAAGCCCCTGTGCATCGGTGATGTCACAAACGTTACCATAGTGACACTCATCCAATGGCATCGCGCGTCCCAAACGAACAAAAACAAATTCCTACCCGATTCTAATTCCCAAAGACAAATAAACGAGGGACAGCCGTCTTTTGCCAGCACTCTGAAGGACAAAAGGAGCTTCCTGCCCCGTCAGCTTTCCAGAATCTATTTTTAACTCCCGCCATAATGACAGGCAATCGATAGCGTGTGCATTATTCATCTGGCTTGATAAAAACTGATCTTCTATAAGTATTTACACAAATAAATGCCTACTGGACCGTTTAAAAAAAAAAAAAAAGTGCTGCAGCCTGGCAGTGGCGGCTGATCCCACGCCTCACCGTCGGCTGCCTGTATGTGGTAGCCCTCTCCCTTCCCGGCTGCGACCTCCAGCAGCTGCATGACTCTGTCCAGGAGACCGTGAATGACCTCGAACCCTGGGCTTTTGTTGTAGAAGACAGCACACAGGCGACGGTTGTTTCTAGCACCCACATCTGAAGGGTAATGGAGACGATATACTAAATATTCAGCAGGGAATTCCCATGTCATAAGACTGCACCATCTGGATAGGAGCAAGCTGAATCTCAGGGAAATCAATATATTAATGAAACTGAGCTAAAAGCCTTCAGGTAAATGGATGGGTGAGTACATATACATACATACATATACACACACACACACGTACACGCACACGCACAAGCACACACACATACGCATGCACATGCGCGCACACGCACAGCACGCACACACACCTTTTGTTTCATCCTTCAGCACAACGTCAGAGATCTCAAACAGTTTCAGAGGCAACGGCATCTTCCTGTTAGCTGCCAGAGTCTTCAGCAAGCCGGGCAGAAGCGTGGTCCGTGCCACCTAGTGGACAAGACAAGTTACTGCGCTTAATGAAAAACAATATGCCCTAGTGGGAGGGAAAAAAATTACATACAATAAAATAGGACCTGCAAAATAAATAGATAAAATAACTCCAAGACAGCACTGAAAGCATTGGGCATAAGGCAGGTGACACCCAGTATTTTCTTTTTTCTAATTTAAATAAATAAAAATCGTAATAGAAAACAGGTAAATTCCATAAACTTATTTGCCTTTTAGCAGGATCTATATAGTCAAGTTTTAAATGCAAGGACAGACAGAGACAGAGAGAACGGACTGGTGGCCACCTGGAAGTCAGCGGTCTTTGGGTTGGCGATGTGCACGGCCTTTGTCTCAGTGATGTCGCGGCCCAGTTTGTCAGCAATATCCTCCTGGGAGCACTGGGGGAGACGGCGGGGAGTTAAAGCCGGAAACGGGCACGTACACGGGCTGCCTAAGGGTCCTGCCTCAGCTGTGTGTCCACATGGGGTTTACCAGGGCGAAAGTCAGGGCCTCTGTGAATCCAGCAGCAGCCAGGTCCAGCCTCAGGAGCTCCGTCAGTTTGTTCATGGGAAGCTAAGGGACAGGGAAGCAGATTGTAAGGAGACGGAGGGAGATTCCATCCAGGGTGTCGCTCGGCTGCTCCCTTCAGAAAGGCCCAGGCTCACCGTCACCCTGTTCTACATAAGGGCTTCATGGAAGGTGGATGAAAATGCGTCAGCTATTCGCTCTACCAGGCATCACTAACACCCAGCACTAATTTAGCCCGTAATAAATGGGACGCATGACGAACATAGCCCTCCCGCTCCGTAACGGGGGCCTGTCCCGAGCTGTGCCCAGATTAGCCGGTTCTGGGGCGAGCCGCACCTGATTGGCGATGGTATAGGTGCGCGGGGTGGTGCGCACGATGTTGTTGAAGCCGTAGGCGATGGCGGCATCCTCCACGATGTCGCAGGCGTGGATGACGTCAGAGCGCGTGGGTGGGATCTCCACGTGGATGAGGTCCCCCTGCGCCTCGGAGCTCAGGCACATCCGCGTCAGCAGGCGGGCGACGTTCTCCGAGCTCTCACTGCGGAGACAGGGGGGGCGGAGCCTCAGGGGGGCGGAGCCTCAGGCGGGAAAGCCATGATGTAATGCAGCTCCATGACCCAGAGGGCTTATGGGTAGCATTCACAACCAGGTGAACTAGAAATTATGATACATTTTTATAACTGTACAATGAGGACAGATATTAGGTTTAGGCATATCTATTCTTGCTTGAACAGTAAACAGCACACAGTTTTTTTTAATGATTATTTGATTTAGGGAAGGCAAATATCACCCATGTGACAAAGTAACTGCCCCCAAAAGTGTAATACCAGTGCTTCCAGCATCAGTTTTAATACTGGTAATACTAGGGCACTCGTCACTACATGTTTGTTTTAATTCAGCCAAAATGGCTGGCAGCCAAGGTTGGGTGTGTATCGTTTATTCTAACTCATTATCGTTTAGATTTGGGTTCACTGAGCGACTAAGCAGACATTTACTTTGTGACATGGACAAAATGGTGGTGTTTTTGCTTATTTTTTTCTTCAATAAATCAAATGGTCATTTAACTGAAACCTAGCCTAGCTCAATGGCCTAATAGTGATATGATTTCAGTTCTGCCCATGGGACTTGAACCCAAAGCATTCCGCGAATAGGCACAGACTGACCACAAACCACCCCTTGTGCAGGGAATGCTTATTAGGCACGTGCGAGGATATTCCCCTCGTTCACAGCACACGCAGCGTAAGCACAGTTCATATGCAGCCATCTTTTCTCTCACACACACACACACACACTGAACGCAGCCCCTGTCCACCCAAGAGTGACCGAGCAACAGCGATGTTACTCGATACGCGGCGGAGGAGCGGAAACGCATACGGAAGGGCCAGGAGGATTCCACGGCTGCAACATGAGCCCGAAGCCGGGAAAAAGCCGAATCCGGCACGCTGAGCTCGGCGAGTTTGGCCGCAGCACTCCTGCCACGCCAAGTGCGCTCACCTGATGCCCACCCGCGCGTTGATGAGATCTGCGGACAGGATTTCCGTCCTGTACGGCAACTCCTAAGGACATGTAATAAACATGGTGGTTAATATGAGCTGGAGCAGCAGTGTCATGCCAGGGGAAAGAGCAGGGAACGTACCGGGTAGAGGACAATCCTCCCGTCTGGATACACCACCTCTGTCTCCTCCACGCTGAGCGAGGAAAGCAGAGGGGTTTTAGAGAAAGCTAAAGCATGCCTGTACCTTTACTGGTTTATTATATGCTTTTATTGTAAGCGTCATCCAAAGTAAGCAAGGTCAGACCATAGGGTCAGTTTGCATCCATCACTTCTGGAGTTGAAGGTCTTGCAATTATTTTTCCAGCCCAGGATTCAAACCAATGACCTTCTGGGTATGGGAACACATCCCAAATGTATGCTAAGTTGGTTAGGGACCTGTGCTTGTGTCCGGAAAACTGGGGGTTCGCAATTTTGTCGGGCCCTTGAGCAAGGCCCTTAAGCTCAGTTGCACCCGGGACACTGTCTAGCCCAGCTTCAATTTGGACAAAGCATCTGAATCGTCATGTTACACGTTTGCGCTGGCTGGCCCGAGCCTGGACTTACGTGAATGGCTCTTCGCAGTACTCGCTGAACATCGTCACCACCATGTCCAGAACTATTTTCGCCTGAGTAAACGAGCAGAACAGACCAATCGAGATTAAGCATGACATCACAAGAACTTGCAGCACATGTATACAGATTCTCAACACAGATAACTGTTGTATACAGATTCTCAACACAAATAACTGTTCAATCCACCCCATCTTTCATCTGGGTGGGGGGCTGAAGCATAAACCGTTCACAGCAAGTAAGTGCAGCCTGAAACATGGTGAAATCCACCAGCCCAGTCAAACCAGTACACGAATCATACACAGACAACGTCTGCAAAGTTTGGAAAAAAAAAAAATCTGTGACATACTTTTTGAGTTATTGCACTAATGAGAGTATGTCTGCCGCAGAGGTACTAGAAGGGTATGGATACCCTGGCAGATTCAGGGGGCCCAGAACTTTGACAGGGGCCCTGAATATCTAAATTTATATGTAAAACTGGGTAGACTGGTCCTAAAACCGTATGTATTCCCTGTGCAAGAAATGTAATTACATTAATCAAATGCAGTGCATTTGCAAGTAAATGGTTGTAGATATGAAAGACAGCCTGAATCTTGCTCTATATAGGTAGCCTACAATATTTACAGCAGTGTGCAAAAATCATAGGCAGTCAAAGAAAATTGTTTAAATGATGTTGATATGATGTCTGTCAAAATGAGTGAGCTTAAGCATTTCAAAATCTCTTCTAAAGTCACCCCAGAATTTGCAGTAACCATCCAATACACCCATGTATTTCTTTTGTCTGAACTACTATCCGACCAAATTTGGCTAATTAATACCTCATTCGGTTACCTAACTAAAAATATTACTTAATTGAGTTGGTGGTGCGATATAGCCTAGCAACCATAGTAATACTTCCAGGCATTTGTTCACTCAACCAGTAGCAATGGCTGAGCAATAATAGGATGACTTATTAATATCTCAAAGTATTTAAGTGAGTCATGAATATGCTGAACGGCTGAGGTGCCCCCCCGAGCAGATGTTTGGGTTCTTCTGGCCATCAAACAAGACCTCAGTCATTTTTTGAAGAACAGAAGAAATTCTTGTTAGTTTTTATTAGGGCTGCAAAAATCGATCAGCTAATCGATTAGCTGGGCAGGAACACAGGGCTTAAATAAAACTGCAAACACTATCTATAAACATCAAGAAGTCCTTTAAGCCACAGCTGTAATAAAAATTTGACAGTGCAGAGAATCGCTGTTTAAATATATCGCGGCCAGACACTGCTTGCTGTCAAGGGCTGTGGCGTGACATGAAGCGAACAAGGGTTCAGCATCATTTTAAGTATGTGAAAGACGATTAACATCGATAGGCGATGTTATTACACGCAATGTACGTATAAATTAACGCAGCAAACGAGAAAAATGCAACCAATGATAAAATGATAAAAATATTTATTATTGATTATTAATGACTTCATCGTATAGTTGTTAGTCATAGTTATAGTTTTTGTTACTGCTCATTTGCATATATTCTAATGTTATTTTCTTTTCCCATAAGCAAATATACTTACTACCTAGATAAATAGTTCTAAAGATTTTCCTTTGACTGCTTAAAACTTTCGCACAGTACGCTGTACATGAACAATGAGACTTACTGCATATCTGCTGTGACACGCTTACCTTTGTGAGGTCGGTTGCCGTGCACTCAATGAAAATGTTCTTTGTGGTGAGGGAGATCTTTGAGTGGTCCCCTACGAGAGCAGATCGACAACAGCGCATCAGCAGCACGGAAGGAAGCACATAAATCCTACACTGCAAAATGATTTTACGCCGTAAAATGAACCCAGCTGAGATCTGATACTCTCGCATCTGCGCGTCAGCCCCCCCCTGCGCACCGTTGATGATGGGGGGCATGGAGAGCACCACGCCGTTGCTGTCGTAGATGACGGGGAATGCAGGCTCGTCCTCGATGATGTGCAAATAGTGCCGCAGGTGGCTGTCCGTCTGGAGCGTTAGGAGAAGACGGACACCCTCAGGTCACATGATCCCCGCCAAGCACCCTTCCAAAGGAACGCTCTCTGCCTTCCCATTAGAAGTCCTCATCAGTCATTTCCATAACAGGTCACTAATACCAGCAGAACAGTCACTGATCTTCTCAAAAAGAAATCCCTCCCATGCATAGGTTTTTTCCCCAAAATGCATTTTGTTCGTTTAGATTTTATAGCACCTCAGAGGCCTTTCAAGCTGACTCGATACGGAGTCCCTCTCCTTTCCCACCAAACAGTCTCTGTCACTGTATGTTTCTGCACATACTGTTCTTTGGTTCTATTGTGCTTTATAGCTATATCATGTGTTTTATGGCCCAGCTGGTCCTGTGATGCCTCCAATTCCCTGCAGGACCAATAAAGCATCTTTCATTCTTTCCTTTCTTCATTCCTTTCCATCCATCCATCCAGAAGAGACCGACACAGGTATGGAGGAATCACAGATACACAGAGCACCTTACCTTATAGAGGCTCATGAGCTCAGTGGCAGTAAACTCCTTGCTCTGATTTAGGGGCCTGAACAGGATGTCCCCTGGGGGCTTGGCTGTGTAAGTGAAGGGCCCCGCCAGGGTGTCTAGGTCATGCGTCCCGATCGCCACAAGGGTCCTTTTCCTGCAGAGACAGCCCAGGGTTTATGACGCTTCACCCAGACAGCTCATCCTAACAGGAAAGC
This sequence comes from Petrocephalus sullivani, assembly GCA_026780845.1. Taxonomy (NCBI): domain Eukaryota; kingdom Metazoa; phylum Chordata; class Actinopteri; order Osteoglossiformes; family Mormyridae; genus Petrocephalus; species Petrocephalus sullivani. The sequence goes on from JAODKM010000042.1 coordinate 17,234,317, forward strand.
CATCATATCACGTGGGTGGTATGTGTATCATTGTGCGGAACGCGTTGGGCCTTGAGAGCGCGTGCCGCTGACCTGCAGACATTTTGGTGCAGCTTCTCCTGCAGCTCGATGAAGCTGTCGTAGCGTTCCGGGGTGAAGGTGACGTTGCGGAGCACAGCGGCCACTGCATGGGGGCGGACAGCTGCTGTCTGCAGGGGGGGGGGGGGTGTGAGTGTGAATCCACATGGCCCAGGCAGATCCCAGGTATGCCCCTAGAGGTCGCCTACCTCCTCGGTGATGATCAGCCTCTGCGGCTCCCCACTGGATGCAGGCACCCGACTGTAACGGGGAGCATCGATCCTGCACACGCCGAGGCAGACATGGAGAAGCGGATGTGAAGACACACATACAGCACAGATGCAGGCACATACCCAAACAAAATGGCTGCCCTCTCACAGCATACACTAACATACACAGCCAAAACATGTAGCCTCTCTTACTCAGGCCTTCTTTCTGTAAATGCACGTAACATCACATGTGACCTTTGCTATAGAGCCCTGACTATTGATACCACATTGTCTGTTGTGGCCCTTTCCAATCTAGCCTCCTAATCATCCCCTATGTCTTACTGGTGAATTCTCTCCTGAATTGGCCATTCACAAGCCTGCAGAGGTGGGTAATTCAGGTCCAAAGAGTAAAAATCCAAACCAGGATTTTGTTTCAACCAACCAGTTGAGCATTAAGAGTCTCAGTCACAGAGTGATCAACTAGCCGTTTGAAATCCTGGCGAGGATTTTTACTCTTTGGACCTGGATTACCCACCTCTGCCACCTTAGCTACTGCGTGGTGAGCATACTGGTGCAGAATGGCTGCTGTCGCATCATCCAGGTGGGGGCTGCACAGTGGTGCTGGTTCAAGTGACTCTCTATTGCTTCAATAAAGCAGTTTGGGTGAAAAGTGCTATATAAATGTTATTTCATTGATTAATTTATCATTCATAATAGGTGAAAAACTATGTGAGCGGCAGGTCACGACTCCCTGTCTGTCATCAGAATATCTCTGGTCTGAATCCTGTGGTCGGCAGAGTGATTTCATAATTGGACCCTTGAGCACGGCCCATGAACCAACACTGCTCCAGGGACTGGCAGACCCTGCAGGTGGGGGACTGTATGAGGAGGGGGTCATTACTTCTCTTTGAAGACCTGCAGCCCCCTGACCAGGCCCTCCAGGCACAGTAGGTCGTAGCGGTTGGCCGGTACGTCGATCTTGTAGAGGACGACGTCGGAGGCCCCCTCTGCCTTCATGTCCCCCTGCTCACGAAGGATGATGTCCTTCTCTGAGGTCTAGGCACACAAGCCGCACGTCTAATTTTTTCCAACAATAACAGTGGCATTTCTGGTCGTTCAAATCAAGGTAACATATTTCGGTTACCTCATATGTTGCATTAAGTATGTTATGTTATTTTTAGTCATAATAATAATAATAATAATAATTCAAGGATATGATTAGAGTCCAAGCAGACTCTGAGTATATGACTCACAATCTCATCGAGCTCCAGGCCAAACTCAAAGCAGAGCTCATCAAACTCCTCATCAGCTGCAGGGAAATAAAGACAAATGACTTGCCTCGTAAATAATACGTCTAAAAACATATTAAACACCAGAATAAAATTCCATTTCCTATTTTGAAAAACCACAGGATAAAAACACCGTGCAAATCAGCATGCCTAGAAAAAAAATGTCTATAAACAGACAGAGATCAATAAAATGGGTCAATGCAACACTCTAAACAAGGTAACACTTTCACCACTACAGAAAAGGTAAAGCAACGAGGAGCAATGTGGGATAGTACGGCATTTAAACCACGAAATGATGCAATCGTGCTGCAAAGACCGCATCGTTACTCCACCTAGTGGTCAAGATGACCGTCCGAGAAAAATATTACCATGTGCTATTAGAAATATATACACCCTGTTTACATGGCTGATGTAAATATAATTACCTCCTGGCCTACGACGTGTCATCTGAAAAACTCTATTGATATTAGCCTAAGAAAACTGACCGAGTGATCTGCCCAACCGGCCGGCCGCTTCCATTCATAAGACAATATCTGTCGCTTATCTGTATCACAACTCCATGCCAAATAAATATGAAAACCACTGAGTTGTCTTTCGAAAATAGATAAATCTTACTGTATTCCTTGCCCAGGGCTCGAAAAAGAAGATCCCTTTTGACGCTTACAGTCGGCATGTTCGCAACCTGACAGCGTTCCGGTTACGAAGGACCCAAATGCAGCCAGAGTCGACTGCTATAGGGCCTGTATAAAATCGATATTATAAAAATCTATTCTTAAGTAACACTCCAAATATTCGCGTAAAACATTTAAATACAACGAACCGCTTCTGTTAATTAATAACTGTACTACTCGATGCAGGCACAGTGTAAGACACCTACTAATAAAATGGCTACTAATGTGTTTATGCGTTCTGCCCACTAGATGACGCTGTATTCCTTTTGTATGATTTTAAACTGTATATACAGTGCAACCAATAAACTAAAATATATGTAAAAACATAAGATTTATAGAAAAAATATATATAGAGCATATGTTATTAGCCATTGCAGTATCATAGAAATTTGTCATTGTACAATATGCAGCGATGTGTGTTGATAAATTGTCAGTGCATTTTATTTAATGACATCGTTAATATGTCTTCCGGTTTAATAACCGCAAAAGACTGTGCGCCGCCCGGGAATCGAACCCGGGTCGCAAGAATGGGAATCTTGCATGATACCACTACACCAGCGGCGCTGATGCACTATCGCGGAACATGATCATAAATGGTAGCGTAGATTAGGAACGTTTAGAAGTTTAAGTTTGAAAGCATAAACCAAACAATACGGCTACAGGGGTACAATCCACAATATGGTGACTTTAACACGCAGAGATTTCCATAAAATTGTGTATTCCAAATAAAATGTAGCTCCCTCTGCATTCCATTTTTATTGCGCAAGGAACAGCATTGACAGAGACTGCGACCATCTCTTACACAGTTCCTGAAAGTAATGAATTAATGTGTCAAATAAAGCCGTGGTGTTTGTTGTCACAGTTTTACCGAGAAACGTAATTAAAATAGCCTGTATTATGTTACCTATAACCTTCACCTCTCCTTATAATCCAGTTCAGCATCAAATGGCGTTTCATGCAGCAGACTGCCGAAGCGCCAAGCCTCTCCAGAAGGATAATTATTCTGCAGCACTTCGTCATTCGTTTTTTTTCGGTTTAGGGTTCATTTTGTCCTCATACATTTTTAGATTGGGTGTCAGGAGTTCTCTGGTTCCCTCTAGCAGTGCAAAGACATGCATTTAGATTAAGTGGCGCCTATATTAGATTTAGTGCGCGTCTATAGTATATGATATATGATTATATACATAAATATGTGCATATACTTTCTCCGCGAGATCAACGTCCATTTTCGTTTCTGCGGTATCCATGCTGCACTTCCCCTTCCATCTTGAGTCCTTTCCTTCCCTACGTTCTTTCTGTCGCGTCTCAAAACTTTATTCCCTTTCCTTTCCGCCCCTCCATGTCTCTTTAGACTTCAAATTGTTAATCGACAGCAGTACATATTGCCAAAATAACCGAGCACCGACGATAGATAAATGCTCGATCTGAAGACCACGAGGTTAGAAGGCACGCCGCGCTGGTCAGAAACAAAGAATGGGGAAGTGCTGCGGATTCCGTGACAATTAAAGGAACGCGTTCTGTGCGCCACTGCAATCACATTTAAAATAGCCTGTATTATGAGAGTGCTTATAGACGCATCTGATTCTCAATTCCAATGAGAATAAAATGCGCCCAAAGTCATCCGACGGGGCCAAGCAAACGAGAATGCCATATGGGTGACGTCGACCCGGCCGCGCGAGCGGCGCGCGCCCCCGCCCGCTGACCGCGAGTAGCCGCGCGAGCCCGCCGGCGACGTCACGGGAGCTGCTCCGGCACGCGCCACCCCGAGCGCTCCAATCAGCGGCCGGGATCGGCCTGCGCCTCGGCGACGTTTCCTTACTATCGCCCCGTAGGATTCCGAGGACCGGCATCGGAAGAATTAATCCACCTCGTTTTCTCCCTCCTGTGTGCGTCGTGCACTCGCCTATTCCTTATTCCCCCCCGCCAACCCTTATACATTTGCGATCGCTTACGTTTGCAGAGGAAGCTCTCAGCTAGAAGAAGGTGAGTGCATTGTCTTGGTATTCGCTATCGCCTTAACACCCTAAAGCCAGCAGATGGGATTTGCAGATACGGCCGGTACGCCGCCTGTTTAACCAGTTTATGTATCTCCTTTTCGCACTGAATGTCCTGGCGTGATCTTCCGAGCACGGCGCGGTAATGCCGTTATATCCTCATCGGATGTACAATGTTGCAAATGAGATATGATCACGTTTAATAAAACTGGCCTATCGGGGGCAGGGAGGGGGCTGTTGGTGGGTATCTGCGCGCTTTAAAGTATCAGGACGTGTACCTCTTAGCAGGATTGCAATAATAGCCTTTAACTGTAGGGTGTTTCTTATAGATCTGATAGATTATATGACTGGTATATCAGGGATATCCGTGTTGCATTTAGATTATTTGCTTTTCAAAAGAGCAATCGGCGTGACACAGGTATGTAATCAACCACCGTGACACTTCAGATGGCCAGTATGGGAGATGCCAGCTATGCGGGGCCCGATATTACGGCGTCTGTCTCAGTGGCAGTGCTGTGTTGCTGTGCTGTGGCAGGGTGGGGGAAGCTGCCTTGCGATCGGGCTGACAGCGAGTCCGATGAGGCTGCCGTGGCCGACAGATCACGTCGATATCATTTTAATACCATGCTGAAACGAAGCAGCCATCCTCCCTCCATTTCCCTATGCATGCACTCGAAATATTTAAGGTGGGAAGCTTGTTGCACAACATTAGATTTGTTGCTCAACCTGTCTGCAGGCTTGCGGAGCTCGCGGTACGAGTCTCGGGATTAATGGTCTCTTCCCATCATTGCACGGCCCACGGTGACTAGCAGGAGCCCCAGACCTCCCTGGAGCTGTGCCTGGCCAGCCACATCTACAGACCCGGTGTGGATAGTTGGCCAGTTTAATGCAGCCTCGCTAATAATCGAAAGAAATTCGATTATTTGAATTCGGCGATTAGTGGCGAGATTTAGGACAGTCATTGCCAAAAAGTCGACACCTTGCCGTATTAGATAGTCGACTCTTGCTGTGACCTTTCCCGTTTTTTTGGGTTAATAGTGTAGGGCCGTTTCTCACCTATGGCCATCTGTCATGGCTGGGTGACACATAGTCGTGCCTGCAGATCGAGGCTCATGGATCCCGGGGTGACTCTCCAGTGCTTGCTGGCAGCTGTGAGTCCCCACACTGCAATGGCTGGGGAGGTGTTGGTGTGGCCGCAGCCCGCTTCATGCCAGCCCCTTTGATTGCGGTATCAGGGGCCTGTCGCCCTTTGCCTTTACGTCTACAATTGTCAAATCTGACTGCACTGATAAAATCACTCTTCGGCATGAGAGTGCGCCCCACTACTACGCGCTCACATCTGGGGTAGTTTGACGTTTCCGTGCCAATGTGACTAAAACTGAAACTGTCCAGTCATGTCGACAGAGTGTTTGTGTGCTAATCTGGGGTCTCTTATGCAATTTCTAGCTGAGGTTTATGACCCCCTCCTCCTCCCCCACAGGACCTTAAGGTAGGTTGTTTTGCCCCTGGGGATACCTTTTACCTACTTCGGACTTTGGATTTCACTCTGATAATCCACATGAATGCTCTCGGTATGCTTCCTCTGGAACCTGTGGTAGAACTCGCCCCTTCTCTAGCTGGGGAGGTACAACACGGCAGTTTTCTCTGAGGCTTGTTCATGTCTTGTTTTTGGGTCCCGCCCTGGGCCGCAATGTCCCACGTCCCTGTTTCAGTTCGGGTCACAAGGCTTCTTTTGGCCTGTTTCGTGTTGCCATTTGAGGGCTTTGCGTTTTTGATTCTTGGAGGCTTTGATTTACCCATAAATGCTCTTTTTTAACTTATGAATAACTAGTCATTGTTGAGTTTTTTTAAGCAGTTACTCATCCTTATCTGATTTTAGTACCATTTATTTTATTAATTTTAGCTCAGGGTGTGTCCTATGGCCAAACATTTCGGCATGGACTGTAGGGCACTTACTGGACAAGAGATTATTTCTTTTTATATTTTTTCCCTTAATCAGTGTCTTCTAAATATCTTCCAAAATGTACATTAAGATGAGGTCTGAGTGGTTATGCCTGACTGAAGCCTGATGGGTTCAGGGGCTGATCAGACGGCTGTCGGCCATCTCTCATGCTTTGCTTTGATTTCCTCAGACCAGAGGGTTCGCCCGGCAGAGTCTCCATCACAAGCCCCCCCAGCACAAGCCCCACCAGCACTCACCATGAAGCTGAAGGCAGACGTTCATCCCCTGCTGTCTCTCCTTTTCCACTGCGTCGTCTGGATCTACTCCAGCGTCACCTTCTTGCCCTGGTACCTGTTTTCTGGTGCCCCAGCCAGGCAGAAGCGTGCTCTCCGCAGGAAGGCGGTGCCGATGGGGGGGCCATCCGGCCCCTACAGGGCCGTGAACAGCACACAGGGCCTGGCCAGCTCGCTGCGGCCCGGCTGCGATACGCTGGATAAGGTATTCGCGAGCTCAGCCAAGCACTTCCCCCACCGGGACTGCCTAGGGACCCGGGTGCTGCTCAGCGAAGAGGATGAGCTGCAGCCCAACGGGAAAGTCTTCAAGAAGGTCAGCGCACGCGCGGGTGCTGGCTTGAGAGGGGAGGGAGGCGGAGTTATGTGACACGGCTTTCCCGTTGCATTGTGGGAACTGCCATTTGAGTAGAGGTTCAAGGATGTTAATGGGCTGACTAATGGCGTAAGCCAGGCTGCTTGTGTGACAAGGAGACACACCAGTGCTTTCATAAATTAATTCTCGTATTGTGTGAATCTCCCTTTTCGTTTTATAGTAGTATATATTTTAGATATATGATCAAAAACATGTAACCAGTGGCTGTAACACATATAATATGCAACAGCTGTTTTTTACACAGGCTCAGTGGCTATAAAACACCGTTGTTTACCTGATGAAAATTATTTTTGTCCTTAAGGACAAAGGTAACTAGCCTGATTTATCTCTAATGCAATTAATGAAGCCGTATATGACAAACCACAAGATGCCACTGCCTGAGCATGCCTGGTGGAATTAATTAGAGTACCACTAGCAGGCTGGTGAGTTAATTCACAAGTCCTAAAGCACAGCACTGCTGTTTGCTAACTGCCCCATTTTTCTGTCCTATATTGACCTTCAGTGCGCAGTACCTGATAGTATATCTTTCTGCATACTTTACCTTAAGCAATTTGCACCGAGTTCTTTCCATAGATTACTGGTCATGGGAAAACTAAGTTCACAACAAGCTAGCTGGGTCCAACAGGATGTGTCACATGATTTACTTGCATGTGGCCAAAGACGGTGGTAGGCTAAATTTAAAAGCCTGTAAGCCTGGTGATGAAGGTTCTTAAAATGACTCAAAATAAATAAATAGAATGAGAGATTTTATGAAGAATAACATAAACTAAATAAAAAAAATACAATCTCAAAGTATTTTGTTACAAATTACATCTTCAAATACATTTTAAATATATTTTTAAATATATTCTCTGGAAATACTGCCCATCTCTGACTGTAAGTTGCTTTGGACTCTTTGGTGTCAGATACATTAATTAACAGGGCAGTACTGTAGCCTAAGGCCACCCGGGTTGGGGGTCTCACTCCCGCCTCCACTCTGTCCAGGCAGTGGTCTTGCTTGCCCTCCTGTTACCCTGAGCAGCGTAAGTGTTTCGGAGATGGATTATTCTTAGTCTTATTTACAGACTTTTCCAAAGCAAGAGAGCTAAAAATTCTGTCTCGTAAACTTATTTACTCTGGAGACTAATCATATGATCCGGTGTACTGGCAGGTGGGAGTTTTGTATTAACCAAATCAACCGGCCTGTGATTTAGTTATTTACTTATCGGCCTGCTATTTGGTAGGCTTTCTCCTTCCAGCCTGGTTTATATGGGGGGAGGGGGTTACTTCAGCGTCACAACAGTGACCCAGAACAGTATATTCTGGAAAAATATGTTTATCCCATGCTTAATCCCAAGATTATAATTGTATTTTTGTTCCTGGTGTCCCGCTGCCCTGTGAATGATGTTATATTTCTATGGCGTGACACCCAAAGCGCTTTCCAAAAGCACTTCAACCAGCACCACTATGCAGCCCCCACCTGGATGATGCGACTGCAGCCATTCTGCACCAGTACGCTCACCACACAGTAGCTAAGGTGGTGAAGGGGCAGGAGAGAATTCACCAAATAGATATAGGGGATGATTAGGAGGCTAGATCTGATAGGGCCACAGTGGGCAGTTTTAGCCAGGGCATCGGGGTACCACCCCTCCTCTTTCGAATGACGCCCAGAGATCTTTTATGAACTAAAAGAGTCAGGACCACGGTTTTATGTCTCATCTGAAGGACGGCGCCATTTTTACAGCACAGGGTCCCCATCACTGTACTGGGGCCTTGGAATCCACAGGATAGACTAACCTGTTGGCCGCACCAACACCTCTTCCAGCAGCAACCCAGATTTCCTGTTTGGTCACCCATCCAAGTACTGGCCAGGCCCAAACCTGCTTAGACCTGGATAGAACTAGTCTGAATTGCAGGTAGTACGGTGGTATGAGACTAGGCCACAGAATCACTACAGCACTGTCATGGATAAGTGGGGGGGACATATGTGCAAAATATGGACATATGTATTGGGTCACTTCTATGTCATCCCATTCTAAATCCATAGGCATCGATATGGAGTCGATCGCCCCTTTCCAGCTAAAACACCTGCCACTTTTCTGGGAAGGCTTTCCACAAGACTATGATGTGTGTCTCTGGGAATTGTTGCCCATTCATCTAGAAGAGCATTTGTGAGGTCGGGCACTGATCTTGGACGTGAAGACCTGCCTCTCAATCTCCGTTCTAATTCGTCCCAAAGGTGTTTGATGAGGTTGAGGTCAGGGCTCTGTTCAGGCCAGTCAAGTTCTTCCACACCAAACTAACCCAACCACGTCTTTATGGACCTTGTTTTGTATACTGGAGCACAGTAATGCGGGAACAGCAAAGGGCCTTCCTTCCCCAAACTGTTCCCACAAAGCTGGAAGCATAGACTTGTCCAAAA
>JAODKM010000042.1:17245909-17260951 GCA_026780845.1 Petrocephalus sullivani
ACTCTATGTAAACCACTGTGCTTTTCCCCCAGTGTCCCGGACCCGACAACCTCCCCGCCCCTCCGACATCGCCGTCATCATGTACACCAGTGGCTCCACCGGCATTCCCAAGGGCGTGATGATCTCCCACAGCAACCTCATCTCCGGGGTGACGGGCATGGCTGAGCGCATCCCCAAGCTCGAGTAGGCTGCCGCGCGGTTAACGACCAAACCACAGATCCATAGCAACTCACCCAATTCCCCAGTCACACGGGGAGCCTGCAGGCTCCCAGGAAGCACGGGGCCCGAGGCTTTTGGAGCATTTCCTATTTTTAAACAGAAGGGACTAGCATATATAATGGACCAACACGGGGCGCTCTAACACAGATAGGGAAGCATTAAGAATGACAGGCATGTTTTTATTTTACTGACCGTGTTCCTGCCGGGGTCGTGTCCTGCACAGTGAGAACGACACCTACATCGGGTACCTGCCGCTGGCCCACGTGCTGGAGCTGAGCGCGGAGATGGTGTGCGTGTCTCACGGCTGCCGCATCGGATACTCCTCTGCCCAGACGCTGGCCGACCAGGTGAGCACACCTGCCCAGCTCGTGGCCGAGAGGGCCGGCTTCTCCTCCGACCTCGTTAACGCCATTCCGGTTTCTTGACAGTCCTCCAAGATCAAGAAGGGCAGCAGGGGGGACACGACGGCGCTGAAGCCCACGCTGATGGCCGCTGTGCCGGTAAGCAGTGGGCGGGACTTCCCCCATCCGCAGCCAATCACAGATCGGCATCTTAACCCCAAGCCATAACCCCACCCCTCCCCCTCCCAAACCTCACAGGAAATCATGGACCGCATTTACAAGAATGTGATGACCAAAGTGGAGGAGATGAACCCCCTGCAGAGGACTCTGTTTGTGCTGGCCTACAATTACAAGATGGAGCAGATCTCAAAGGGTTACAACACACCTCTGTGTGACCGGTAGGCTCTACACACAGCCCCAGGAAATGCATGGGATTTTGAGTGTGCTGTCAGACCTTTCTTTCTGTGTGTGCAAGCCTATCTGTCTATCTATCTATCTATCTATCTATCTGCCTGTCTGTCTATAGACAAAATGTCTGTCTTGGTCTCTATTTATCCCTGTCTGTCTATCTGTCTGTCTTGGTCTCTATGTGTCTGTCTGTCTGTCTTGGTCTCTATGTGTCTGTCTGTCTTGGTCTCTGTGTCTGTCTGTCTGTCTTGGTCTCTTTGTCTGTTTCTGCTGTTTCTCTATGTCTCTATCGATGGTCTGTCTGTCTGCCTAGAGGTGTAACTATGTAAATTGCGTGTAAATTGCACGTGAGCTACGTGTAAATCGGTGGTGGTCAGTAAATCAGCACACGGCCCTTGTTGAGATTGTTCCCCCGGGGTCCCCAGGCTGGTCTTCCGGAAAGTGCGCTCCCTGCTGGGGGGGCGGACGCGCCTGCTGCTCTCGGGGGGGGCTCCGCTGTCGGCTGCCACCCAGCGCTTCATGAACATCTGCTTCTGCTGTCCGGTGGGCCAGGGCTACGGTCTGACGGAGACGTGCGGCGCCGGTACCATCACCGAGGGTGAGTAGCCGGGCCTCTCACCCCGCCGGCCCGTCTGCTGAGCCTCCGGCTGGACACTGAGGACCTTGTCCACGTTCGCTTATCTTGCAGTGTGGGACTATAGTACAGGACGTGTAGGAGCCCCCCTCATCTGCTCAGAAATCTCCCTCAAGGACTGGAAGGACGGTGGGTTGCCTTGAGTAAGCCTTGACCTTGAAAGTCTGAGTTATTCAAGAGCTCCTGGCTGATCATTGACACCCTTGTCCCCAGGTGGTTACCACAGCACCGACAAGCCCTGCCCCCGGGGGGAGATAATCATAGGGGGGCCCAATGTCACCCAGGGCTACTACAAGAACGAGGCCAAGAACCAAGAGGACTTCTTTGTGGACAACAAGGGGCAGAGGTGGTTCTGCACGGGCGACATCGGCGAGTTCCACTCTGACGGCTGCCTGAAGATCATCGGTGAGTTCTCGTGGCGAGGAGGATAATCTCGAAATGCTGCGGCGATACTTCCTGTGATGACACACAATGTCGATGGAATTCGGCTTTGAAGATGGTTTGTTGTTTATGGAGACGTTTCAATGGAGGCTTAGTGCGAACCACAGTTGCCTTAAACCTTCACAGTGGGGGTTTTAATCCCAGCCCCACAGTTAGATGATGGGTGGATTTAAAGAATTATCTATGTTTTAATACCCACAATACACACATAGGCCTGTCCAATGCACACGAGTTACATCTAAACCTCAATCTAAGACTCAAATTGTTTCCTAATTGGCAAGACTGCATTAATCAGAAGTAATCGTGACCTGTCCGCGGCCTTCCTGCAATGTCCTTATGCTGACTAACATGCTACGTCTTCCCACAGACCGTAAGAAGGACCTGGTGAAGCTGCAGGCCGGGGAGTATGTGTCGTTGGGCAAGGTGGAGGCCATGCTCAAGAATTGCCCCTTGATCGACAACATCTGTGCTTATGCCAACAGGTCAGATGAACAGTCACTGGGCCAACAGTCATTATGGTGCTCAACAGGTTACATCCATCTGGGCTCTGTCCACTGTGTACACAGTCTATCTTCCAAACAAGCTCACAACTCATCAGATACTCATCTGATCTGCTGATCAATCATGTCTGTGCCCTCTGGTCTCCACATAGTAAATCCAGCAAGCACATGGATTTGAAGTACTCTGTTCTTGGCTTTAGTCAAGCTGAGTATTGCACTCTCTCATGATCTAAGGTTCTCATCCCCAGTAAATGTTGGGGCAGTGCCTAGCTCACCATGATAGGGACGTGTTCCCACATTTGTAAGGCTGTGAGTTCAAGTCCCATGGCTGGCTAAATAATCACGTTGCCAGTGGGCCCTTGAGCAAAGCCCTTAACCCCATCTGCTCCAGGCACTGGTTGACCCCACTCTCTCACTCATATGTCACTTTAGGTAAAAAAATCGTCTGCTAAGTGAATGCATGTAAATCCAGGTTCAGCATCTGCCTTGGTCTCACAGGATTTCTGTCTGTGTTTCTACCCCCCTCCCCCCGTGCAGTGATGAGTCATACGTGATTGGCTTTGTGGTGCCCAATCAGAAGCAGCTCACTGCTCTAGCGGAGCAGAAGGGTATCAGGGGCTCCTGGGAGGAGATCTGTAACAATTCCGTGATGGAAAAGGAAGTGCTGGCAATCATAACGGAGGCAGCCGTCGCAGGTAGGGCATCTGGAGCGCGGGGCTGCAGGCCGGCCGGCCTACGGTTAAGGATGCCAGTATTAATTATTAATTATAACATTGATTATTGATCTCTGATTAATTGATTATTGATCTCTGTCTTATCAAACTTGTTTTTACTTGACTTAAAAATGCTTACTAATTGGATAATTTAATCTAAAAACCCTACTACTGTCTGTGTGAGCCAATAATCATTCCGCCTTTGCTCTGACCTGGAAAGATGCGTGGTTGTAATGCCATTTCCTTGGGCTGCCTGACCCCCCCCCCCCCCTCCAGGCATCAATGGCACATCCTGTTAATGTTAGCCGGGCTCTGTGATGCGTTTCCTGTTTCCAGCAGTGACATGCCTGTGTCCTCTTTAGCTCAGCTTGAGCGTTTCGAGATCCCCAAGAAGATTCGGCTGAGCGCAGAGCCTTGGACCCCCGAGACGGGCCTGGTGACCGACGCCTTCAAGCTGAAGAGGAAGGAGCTGAAGAGTCACTACCAGGACGACATAGAGAGGATGTATGGGGGAAAGTAGGTGGGCCCGGGAGGAAGCTGGTGTCTGGGCCGCCCCTCCCCTCCCCCTCCTGCTCTGCCCTGCTACAGCGCCCCCTCTCAGCGGACTGGGGAAAAAATACTTGAAGTAAGACCAAAAGAAAAAAAAAGAATGAACATTTGGTCCCAAACAGTGATCGATCGGTCCCACATTTGTGTACCCAAACAGTAACGCTGAAATCGAATGGACAGTCCCTGTCGCTCAACCAATCTGCGTTACATTAGTCTGTTTCTTACTGAATGACTGACCTCTTTTTTTACATCAGGGTTTGAGTTTTTCAAGGAACATTTTGGAGATGTGTGTGGAGTGCTGGTAGTCGGTTTTTCGTTTCGTGTATTCCAGTGTATCGTCCATGAAATGATTCACGGTTGAAGCCATGAGAGGTTCTGTGCAATACTGTGGCGTCCGTGTCGTCTTTGCATACTGTGTGCGTACGTCAGCAGTGAGTCTCGCCCGGCGAGAAGAGGCCACCCAGCCCGCCAGCACGGGCCGCAGGACAGTGAAGGAACGCGGCTTTCTGCCCGTGGCTACGACAAAACGCCTGTCTTCTCAACCCTGCTTACCTCAAAGTAGAGCATGCATCCTTTCTCGAGACCTCTCTGCAGGCGCGGACTGGCCTGGGGGAGTTCAGGAATTTTCCCAGTGGGCCGGTCTTGTGAGGGCTGGTCTCTCTCCCCCAACCCCAGCATTACATTGCCCATATATCAGAAGTGCACAAGCCTCCGGTGGATCTCGCCACGTTTCCTGGTGGATCTCGATGTATCCAGCAATGCAGTAATGGATGATGTTTCATGTCAACGGCATTTACCAAAATATGTCAGGGGTATGACCCTCCAGCCCCCTCCCCCAGAAAATTCCTGGCCTGCTTTTAATTGCCAGTCCGGTCCTGCCTCTTTGTAACTTGGTGTAGCCTGCATGATTAAAAGGGAGTTAGGTTCAGTGTCGGGAGGTGATGTCCTTTTCGGAGATTTCAGAGACTGAATCCGGCACTGCCCGCTGCTTCTGGCCGACATGAGGAAAGAATCACACCTATATATCCCTTTGTGTTGCAGCCATTTTTGTTGATTTTTCTACGCCCTGCCTAGGTGGTTAGAGGGTGGAGTTTTCAAGGAGTTTAGGGCTCGCCTTTTGATCCCAGTTTGTGACTGCTGCTTTCTGGACAAAAAGGATCCGCCTTTTATCCGACAAAGAGCACTGGCATTAACTGTCTTAATCAGCTGAAGCGATTTGCCATCCTGAAGCAAGCACGATTAGGATCACGTCCTCTTAGGAATCCCCTCACCTGCTGCTTGTCCCCTCCTCCTGCGTGATGCATGTCTGTCCGCCTCGCCCCTCGCAGGACTGGGAAGCCACAGGAGCCCAGGGTGGAACCAGCCCACGTTTGAGCAGCGGAACGGTAATGGGAATACGTGCATCCAGCCTGGTTTTGCATGGTTTGCGTTTTTGTAAATTTACTGAGCCAGTCTGTTCCTCGCGGACAAAACCGACGGAGTGCATTTCCCCCGCATACTATAAAAATCTTAAAGGGTATTTTAAGAGACGGAAATCCTATCATTATTTTTTTTATTAGCATTATTATTATTATTGTTATTTTGACGGTCTTTTGAAGAACAAGGTGACACAGAACAGCGGCCGCCGCCGGATTTTTCCAGCAGAAAAATGCACCAGTGCAGTACTGTGAGAAGTTCAGTGTTTGTTCCTCAGGAGAAGATTGCCTTTGTTTTCTTAATACGGAGTTTACATGGAAATAGGAGAATCAAATAGTGTGCACGTGCGTATAGAGTGCTGTTTGCTGCGGCGATGAATCGGGAGTACAGGATGCTGGAAGCAAAAAAGCATTAATATGTGTTTTATTCGTTGAATATGCTGAGGGGGGGGTGTTTGTCGGGGATCCCCCATGTCACTCTTGTATATACTTTTGATTGATGCTTGTTAGGAGTCCCAGATGTACAGCTGTAATATACATTTTAAATCTCTTATATTTGTTATATTGACCAGTTTTGGGGTCGTCTTTCCACATTTGCCTGGATACTGCCTTGTAACAATATTTGCTAGTGTGTCCTATTTTATTTATTTGTAATTTGGCCTTAAATTATGTAATAAAATTGAAATTCTGTGCTTCGTCTAAACGTGTCTGTCCGTTGTGAGCGTTTCCGGTCGTAAGTTGCCTCAGTGAACCTAAAGTCGCACTTTTTTTTACTTTGATACAGAATGTCTTTAAAATATGACTTCTATATTATTCAGGATTTGAACTCCATTTGATCAGACAGTATTAATATCCCTCCATGGGTCGGATGTCAGTCCATCACAGGGGACACACAGTCACGCATGCAGTCATGCCTTCCGGGGAGCTTGAACGGAGCAAAAACACTGACTGTCTGGAGGTGCCTGAGGATTGGGATGAGAAATACTGCTTTGGGCAAATGAGAGACACCTAGCTGCTTAACTGCATGGCTTTGGACTCCATGGGGAAACTGGAGTACCCGTAGGGAGCCCAGACAGCACAGTGGGGGCATGCAATGTTGTCTCCCACCTTCAGGGTTGTGGGTTTGAATCTCACCTTGTGTGTAGTGTTTGCATGTCCTCCCTGTGCTGTGCAGGTTCCTCCACGCAGTGCAAAAGAGGTTAAGGGATGTGCCATTTCTAAATTGCCTGTAGCGTGTGCGTATGTCTGTGTGCCCTGCAATGGGCCGCTGTCTGTCTGCCGTGTGCCCCACACTGTGGGGAGTTTCTCCTGCCAGCCAGAAACATGCAGTTAGGTGAATTGAAGTCTCTAAATTGCCCACAGCGTGTGAGTCTGTGCCCTTTGCATAGACTGGCATCCTGTCCAGATCGGCCCCTACCTTCTGTCTTATGTTTCCTGGGATAGACTCCAGGCTCACCATGACCCTGTTCTAGATGAGAGGAAGATGGATGGATGGATTTTTTTTCATTGATTCAGACTTTTGCCAGTAGAGGGCACAATTGTACAACAGAAAGTGTTATTACGAGTAAGGGTTGGATCCAGCAGCAGCCTGACAAGATCAGAATTTACCTATCCATCGATGTCTGGATACATTTCCTGTGTGCTTAACTTCAATGAAAGGTGTCCCCAACCTTTTTTTTAAAAAAAAAAAAAAAATCTTTTTAGAACAGTGTAGTGACAGATAAATAAAATTGAACATGATTATGTCAGGCTTATTAAAAAAAAGCTTAATTATTAATATGCCCTAAATGCATTCAGTTAAATTATTTGTGGTGTGACACTATGCACTCCAATTTCTCTGCTATACTTCTGTTTATCATTATAGCAATTTATCATTATAGCCCCTAATCCTCGCTCCTCCGGACTGACCCTACCGTCTCCTCTATGCCAGTTTCATGAGGTGGCCTCCTGGGATGCTTTCCCAGCTCTCCTCCCATATATCTGCTGAGCACTCATGGCCCTTACTCTCCCAAACTCCTCCAAAACCATTCGTACTCTGTGTTTAGGTCAGGTGCCCAGGTCCTGTGATGTGACACTATCACTCTCCTTTGTAGGCAGCATTGCAGCATGTATATATAAGGCACTTTCACACCAGAGTTCTGGAGCCTGGAACTATGGTTACAAGGTCCTGGACCATCTCGACCAGGGTCTTAGGAAGCTCTTGGCCATGCAATACTGGTTAGTGCTGGTTTGGTGCTGGTGTAGCTGGTGGACCAGCATAGCTGTGCTGGTCTACCTGCTCATGAAGCTGATCCACCAGCAGCAAACATCACATGTGCTGTGTGACCACATGCATTATGCTGGTCATGCTGGTAACCAGCTATGCTGGCCTATGCTGTTTCTTACCAGCAGGGATATGTTATTCTAAAGTTTGGGTTTCATTATAATTTTCATAAAATGTAGATAATAGTACAAGTGAACGTTTCTATGGGTAGATGTTTCCAAATTTTCGACAGGCACTGTAGATATTGATATGTCTGGCATTGCTGCTATAGTACAGTGCCGCGACCTTTCTTACGTTTACTGCTGCGACATTGCTGTGTTCTGATCCTGCTTACGTGTTGTGACGTTTTGTGACGTTAATGGAATTTGTCAGTAGAGGGAGAACGAACTGTTATCCCAACATAACAGGTATGTTATAATAGGCCTGTTAAATAATGGATTGTATATGTGTTATATTGCCCGGAATCCCGTGGTTTTAAAACAGATCAAAATAAGGCTGTTTTTTCTTTTCACGTTTCTCATTTTTCACGTTCTAATTTCGCATTACTGTATTTTCGTGTTTCTTTTTATTCGGTTGTGAAAATTCAAAGAACGAACGAAATTCGGATTTACAGCACACACGTTTGCTTTATCTCGAAATCTCTGCGTACTGTAACGGCAACATTCCTATCCAGAAATATAATCTCTACCTATAATGGACAAACCCTGTCGCTCCCTCTGAGTGCCAGTAGAGGGAGCCTGTTCTGCTTGCAGAAACTGTAAAGAATCTGGATCTTTTTATTCGCCTTGCACAAAAAGTACCGGGAATTTGTAGTGGTAGTAGTACGAGTATACGTTATGTTTAACAGTCAAGAGAGAAATTACACCAATACACAAAACAAACTGAATAAAGATGAGAGTAAGAACATGACAATGTGTTGTTAAATAAACATGTAGGTGTATAAATAAGACGTTTGATACAAATAACCTGTCAAATTGTAATCCACCCCACAAAATTAAAAACTTATAAAATGAACCGGGTTGGTTAAGCTGTTACGAAACATTATATCTTGGATGTAGAGAAAGTATTTTAAATGTATTTTTCCCCACTGAAGCTGCAATTTCTATAGCAACTGTTCTATATTTAGAGTATCTGTTAATAGGTACTGACCTAACATCCTGCTAAATTATTGGTATCTCTCTAATTATATTCATATTGATAACTGCACATATTTATAAACTTCTGCTATCAAAGTGAATGGCTGTAAGCTTAGATGCTGCCTTCGATGTAATCCAAAAGAGCTGGTTTCCTATACAGATAATATGCGTCATAAAATGCACAGATTTCCAAACTTGTTTCAGTTTGCTTGTGAAATCTGTTTTTAAAGTCATACAAGACAGTTTACAAACATAAATAAGCATTTAAATGTCTGGCAGGAGCAAACAAAACAACACAATAGCATCGCAATCAAACGTTGATTACACATTACAAGAAACTGTGCACTGTGCCCTCTTCACAGTTACAGTTGTGCTTTTTACCCAGTTTAGCACAGAGAGACCACGGCTTATATCAGGAAGTGAAGCACCTACTGTGCACACGTCCCTGCACCTCGTGTTTCCACTGGGGTTAAAGCTCTTT
Source organism: Petrocephalus sullivani (assembly GCA_026780845.1). NCBI lineage: Eukaryota > Metazoa > Chordata > Actinopteri > Osteoglossiformes > Mormyridae > Petrocephalus > Petrocephalus sullivani. Next base: position 17,255,010 of record JAODKM010000042.1, read on the forward strand.
CTCAAGGGTCCAACCACAGTATTGTTACTCCAGCCACAGGATTTGAACCAGCAACCTTCTGACAACAAGTACAGAGTCCAGACCTACTGAGATACATAACGCGGCTATCCATACCTCAATCCATCCATTATCTGCCGCTTATCCAGGGTCGGGTCATGGGGGCAGCAGTCTAAGCAGGGATGCCCAGACCTCCCTCTCACCAGCCACCTCCTCCAGCCCCACCGCGGGAATACCAAGGCGTTCCCAGGCCAGTCAGGGAACATAATCTCTCCAGTGTGTCCTGGGTCTGCCCCAAGGCCTCCTCCTGGTTGGACATGCCCGGAACACCTCCCCATCCAGGAGGCATCCTAGATAGATGCCCGAACCATCTCAACTGGCTCCTTTCGATGTGGAGGAGCAGCGGCTCGACTTTGAGCCCCTCCAGATTGTCTGAGCTCCTCACCCTATCTCTAAGGCCGAGCCCAGACACCCTGCGGCAGAAGGTCATTTGGGGTGCTTGTATCCATGATCTCATCCTTTCGGTCACTACCCAGAGCTCATGACCATAGGTGAGGGTAGGAACATAGACTGACCAGTAAATCGAGAGCTTTGCCTTCTGGCTCGGCTCCCTTTTCACCACAATAGAATGATACAATGTCCATAATACTGCCGACTTCCACCCCATTCTTCCACGCACTCATAAGCAAGACCTCGAGATACTTAAACTCCTCTGCTTGAGGCAGTAACTCATCCCCACCAGGAGAGGGCAATCCACCCTTTTCCGGTCGCGAACCATGGCCTTGGAGGTGCTGATCCCCGTCCTGGCAAGCTGCAGATCACAGCCCCACGACGCCAGCAGGACCACATCATCCGCAAAAACCAAAGATGTGATCCTCAGGTCCCCAAACTAGACCCCCTCTACTCCTCGGAATAAGAATAAGACGAAAAGGGAGTGTTGGATTTCACAGTGAGCTGCATTGACTCAGAGGAGTATGAGTCGAGTTATCTTTCCATACATAAACAACTTCTACCCACCCCCCCTTTAGGAAGACAGACTTCATTGTATTTGTTTTCGAGAAAGGCATCCTGCCTGATGGCTGGCAAGCGAGACGGTACATGTACGCGGTGCCAAAGCTCACAGGATGCCGGCGGGACACGTAGAGAATCGTGGCGCACGCTGGCACACTTTGTATTCTTATTCCGGTCAAGCCGCCAGAGAGCTCTGCGCTTCCACTAAACAATTCCCGGCTCCCTGGGCCATCCCGATTGTACCTAGCCGCTGTGAGGCATGATGGGAGAGATATAGGGCTGGTAGCAGGGCTGATGACTCACTGCCTGAGGGTATTTATAGCAGATGGGTAGGTGGAGAACATTAATAAATGAGTCTATGGCAGACAGAGGGAATCAAAGAGACCTCCTGCCGTTTGCGGGGAGAGGAGCGGCAAAGTGCGAAAACCACAACATGAAAGGATGAATAAGCGCATTGGGTTATGAAGAACAAACATTTCTGTTTCTTCTCTGTTTCTTGCACACTTACAGTTTTAAGGTGTTGCATTTGTTCTTATTAGCTTAGCGGGAACAAAACTGGGACATGGACATTTGCATTTTAATTCAAAACAAAACATGCATAATTAAAATCTTTAGCATTAGCGGTTAGCATTTAGTGGTTTACCGCCCGCTTTAGTATTGAATTTTAAGGGCATGCTTGCAGTTGTCGGATTGACGGAGGCCGAGGGTCAGGAAACGGAGCAGCCACTGAGATGAAGACTAAGTGATGAAACGCACAGGGGAGAACTTACTTAGAATGACACATAATGGTATAAAGCCACGTATAGTACAAACGGCAAGCTACTCCACCCCCATTTTAGCTTCAGAGGAAACATCATTCCACGTCTTTGCTGACTCCAGGGAGAAGGGGGAAGGGATTAGCGTTTGAGGGAGAGTAGATAAAAAACAACACCTCTGTCACCATGGAGTCGGTCGCACATTTTACGGTTAGGATTATAGGAGGAATGCGGTATAGGAGGAATGCGACATTTGGAGGTGGGGGGGGGGAACAAACAGCATAGAATAAATAAAATACGAGACAGTCCAATATAAGAATAAGTACACATAACAATAAATAAGTCAATCAGACCATTTTCTGCCACTTATGTAGGGCCGGGTCACTGGGCAGCAGTCTGCCCAGGGATGCCCAGACCTCCCTCTCTCCAGCCACCTCCCCAAGCTCCTCCAGTGAGATGCCAAAGTGTTCGCAGGTCAGCCGAGAAATATAATCTCTCCAAAGTGTCCTGGGTCTGCCCCGGAGTCTCCTCCCAGTTGGACATGCCTGGAACATCTCCCCGGGGAGGCATCCAGGAGGCATCCTACATCGATTCCCGAACAACACCAGCCGGGTCATTTCTATGAGGTATCAGCCAGGCATATGACATTCCGATCTCCAGCTAACCCTACGTCATTAATGAACAGCACTGTATGAGTCTGACATAGAGCTCAGACTCAAAAATATGACAAATCCTGTACATATTGTCTTGTGTGCTCCAGCATTTCTGTGCCCTACCGTGCTAAACAAAATCAGATGCAACTACCCAGGTCCATGAAAATTCTGGAACACACACAATGCACATGAAGATTGACCGTCATAAGAAGGATTGATAACCATAATTCTAACCTAGAGCCAAAGGTTAAAAGCTTAAAACAAATCACTCATTAAATATATGAAATGTAACAAAATATGTGTATCGTGGACACAGTCACAATTATTTTACCCATATTAGTAATAAAAAGCCATCGTAGGACCTCTACTGATTGAATTGTCAACACCAGGTTATCGTTAACCGCTATTTGGGTCCAATACACGGGGAGGGGTGGGACCCTGCATCTTACTTATTTTCCTAACATTTGGAGTGGCGACAGCAGAACAGCAGCAGTGGCAGCTATGTAATACCTCATATCGCTGAGTTCCTGCTGCACCCCTCCCTTAAAGCGTCTGTGGCCAGATCCCGGGGCGCGTTGACGTCAGCACCACTGGCGCGGCGCTTGGCTCCGGCTCGCACGCCCCCTCCTGCCTCTAAGCAGCACACGTAGTAATAAGAGACGCAGGGCGAGACGCAAATGCAGGGTCCCGGAATTGCAAGTGCTCAGGGGCACCTTTTCGGATAAAGGTGGCCGAGCGTGTGGGGCTCAGAGACGGCTAAAATTAGCCATAGACAAAGACAGGCACATTCCTATGTGTATAAGTGTGTGTGTCTATATATATATATATATTTTTTTTTTTATTAATTTGATATGATTATATACTAACTTTTGGTAGTGTAGCCCTGCGACCAAAATAGCACAGATTCTGAAAGGTCTTTAATATTACAATAGAATAAGGAGATAGATTTTTGATAAATGGGGAGCGGTATATTTATTAGACAATACAAATGTGTATATGTTTATATGGCACATTGTTTGCACAGTGTCCTGTTTTACTATGCGTTTGATGCATTCCGACAAAAATTATATATGGAAAAATGTTTTTTTTTCCATGGTAAGATTCATTACAATGTCTGTGACAACGGTCTGGGATCAGTAATTCCGTGTACATGGAGTCTGTCCCCCGGCGCTGCAGATTTAGCATATGAGTCATCGTCGACAGTATTAACCATCTCTCGCCTGCGCGTTAGGTGTGTCAGATGCATGCATAGGAAGTCGATAGCAGTCAGTAATTTATTGGATTTATAATAATGTCTGTCTCAAACTGTTGAATGGCCAATGTAAACAAACAGACAATAACTAAATGTAGTAAAATACTTAAAGTATGTGCCAGATATTAGGAAATGTTAAACTCAGACGAATGATGTGCAATTAAGTACAAATAAAATGGCAGTTTCTGGCTTCTAAATAAGACGGGCAGCCTTGCACACAAAGCAAAATACTAAATTATTCATATTATTATTATTATCCCCCACCACTAAGGTAATTAGAAGATAAACAGTACATTTAAAATTAGATCATGGGCACAAAAAAGTATATATTTTTTTCTGCAAATGAATCGTAGTACCGAGTTTTGTTGGTTGATCGCTGAACAAATGACAAAATGACAAATCCATCAAGCAGAAAGTGCGTTGCATGGCACATCAGCGAAGAGACATTTTAAATGGGACGGGGGAAAAAAGTGAATGGACTGAATGTCAAACAATGACGTAATAATAGTCATATTATGATAGTAATGCGTCCATGGGTATTATTATTATTTGTAATCGATGCTACAGTGATTTATACAGTGTAGGAGTATTACATCAGGTCTGAGCACGAAAACTGCATGGTTATTTTATGCCATGCTGCTCCGGCCGCCCAGAATCACGACGGTACGGGGCTGGGCGTGCGGACTCTGCACTGCGTGTGTCCCGGTGACGCACGATCGAGGCGGCGCTTCCAGGGACCGGGAGCTGTTCGGGTCCTGAAGGCAGCGAAAACACACCGATCGCCAGCCAAAAGCAGAAGGGTACGGCTACTCCCGCCGGAGCCGCCGCCGAAGGTAAGGACGCCTTTTCCTTCCGATGCTTCATTTCCTAAGGAGTTACAGGATGACCCCGGTATACTGGCGCCTGCAAACCCACGACCTGATGCTTGTACAGTTGGCATTTTTCTCGCTATAATAGATGTATGACTTATTATAACTTAGATTTGCCAAGGGAATTTAAAAAGAGAATTGGAAAAGAGAATGGAGATTCTACCCACCGACACGGCGCATTAAACGGCGGATCCTGTATCACAATGTTAAACATTTTCTTAAATCTCGGCTGATAACCTAGTAAATGGTAACCAGCCGCACCGTTTCCTTGACAACCAATGAGTCATTCAGCAGGAGAGGGACATAACTCAACAGAAGAGAAATACTTTAAGGTGTAAACGAATAGAATGGACACTTTTTTGCGGTACGCCAAATTATATTGGGCAAATGCTGGTTACAAGCTGCAAACTATTCTATGAATAAATTACAGATGGTTGTGTGCGGTTTAAATCAGGAGCATTCTTGCCTTTCCGTCTGTGATACGAAGGGAGCCCTTTGCGGTTTAATGGGCGTGAGTTATTATTTTGTATTTTTGCTGAAATTGGAAGAGATCGGATGTACAGTTTCGCAGAATTAGATGGTGCGGCGCTTTGTGTTCGTATTACCACCGGAAAGTTGGTAGCTAAGTAAATAATATATGATATAAACGATCTCCCTATTTGTTTTTATTTTTTATGTAGTGGTTTTCAAATACTAGGTGGACTGCATCAAACACTTAGCATCGGGTCCGTGCGTCGTTTCCTCGCCTCAGAGTAAACATTTCGCCATTAGCTTTGTTTTGTTTAAATACAGCCAAGGCTTCCGATACATTAAACAAATTAAGACGATTTTCAAAATATGCTGTGAGTCATTGAACTGGAATTAGACAATTTATACGGCTCTGTTGATTCATCAGGCTGTAATTCATGTGTAATTAGTGGTATCGAGTGTTAGTTTTAAATAACAACGATTGATTAAAATCGTTTGAAAGGTGGGTAAGATATCCTTTGTAGGCACCCTTAATATCGCCCATATTGCGTCTAGTAGGTATAATAGTATGCAATTTTTCTCTTTCTAATTTAAATCCTAATATACAAATGCTGTTTTAAATAGTTATGTTTTGTATATTTAAAAATACATTTGAAACAGCTGGCGCAGAACATTCTGGGATAAACGGGATGAGGAAAGATTTGAACCATTGACAAATGAATCCTTTATAACTAGTCCAATATATGTACCTTAAGGAAACACATAAAAGTACAGATAAATATATATTGCTGACTGTACTGTATTGGTGTTTTTGTTTAAAAAAGTGGTAATTACAGATCGTCAGTTATCTATCATTAAGATGAGGTTTGCAAAAACTACGCAATTTCCCCACGGGAATAAATAAAGTATCTCTGTTCTATTCTATTCTATTCTATTC
>JAODKM010000042.1:17282065-17304666 GCA_026780845.1 Petrocephalus sullivani
CCCATGCCTGTGTTCCCACCTGCCTCTCCCTCTTATTCATGCTGCTATAGCCATATCTGCCGGAGCCTAGATGGATACTGCACTCGACCATTTTGTTTGCACTGCCTCTAGTTTCCTCAGCTCTGACTAACGCACCATTTTCTTACTTCCCCCCACCCCTTCTGGGGTGTGCTGCCTGGAGACCCATGAAGAATCTCCACCTCTGCTGTCTGCAAGACCACTACCTCTACTTCCGGCAACTCCCCTCCTGCCTGCCTGCCCTTTGCTCCTGTGATGCCTCTCCTTCCTTCCCTGCTGTACCACTATTGATCTTGCCTTCAAGAATCAAGCACCCCGTGCCAGCACCTATCTGCCCCTGCATAGAGGCAGAAATTTCAACATATGTTCTGTATTAACTTAGTTCTGTCATCTTGTTTTGTTTGATTGATTCCTCTGCCGGCCCCTGGAGGTTTCTTCCTTCTGGGGAGTTATTCCTTGCCACCGTCGCCACTGGCTTACTCACTGGGGGGTCTTTTTGTGGCAGGGAAAATGAAAAGCGCATTGAGACAATGTAATGTTGTCATAATGCGCTATATAAATAAAATTGCATTGCATGTGGGGGAGGGGTAGTTTTTTCACTTTATTGGGAAGAATACTTTACCAGCTTCCAAATGACAGAAACGTTTTTACTCAAAGATGTGCAGGCTCAGCATTTACAACTGAATTAACATATCACTGAAACTACACAATAATCGTTTATAATCCATACATAAAAATGCCTAAAGTATACCTGGAGTGTACCTAAAATGTAACCTAAAGTTTGCAAAGTGTTTTGGGAGACATTTCTGGGAATTACTCCTTTGTCTTACAAGTTGAAATCCAGGCATGGCAGGCAAGTATGCAGGCCACAATGTACCTGACCTCTACTCTTATTGACATGTACAAGTATGGCTCTGATTACATGCATGGAATAACAAGACAGAGAACACTCTCTAGTACAGATCACAAATGGCACAACCAGTGCCCAAAACTAGGTGTTCCATATCTTGGCCTAGCAGGCCAAGTAGACTTCACTCTCATCAAAAGTCAGGATTTTCCTGCTTACTAGAAATGATGAATCTATGGACCTTAGATAAATTGTCCAAAGTTTGCAGATTTCGCTTCTGCTACAGAGATAAAATTTTAAAAATGGGATTTTTAGTACATAGAAAAAGTAAAAAATTTACACCTCAGTTTCTGCTGTAGTGAAGGTTAAAGCAGACATTCCAGGCATATTAAGGTTGTCATAGCTGAGATTAGGGTTATGCTCATAAAAATGAATTGAGAGTCCCCACAAAGATATAGATACCTCATGTGGCTGTGTGAGTGTGTGTGTGTGTGTGTGAGTGTGTGTGTGTGTGTGTGAGTGTGTGTGTGTGAGTGAGTGAGTGAGAGATAGGGCATGTGAGTGTTTGCATATTAGTCCGAGTGTGTGTGTGTGTGTGTGTTTGCATATGTGTGTGTGAGAGCATGTCTGAGTGTGTGTGTGTTTGCATGTGTGTGTGAGAGCAAAGTACCGTACAAATATATCAAATCCACAAAACAAATGGAGGCCAATCCTCACTACTCAAACATTTCATTTTATAAAAATTTGTGAATGCAATCAAAAAAGCAAAAATGCCAGAAGTCTTGTACAGTCATACCCCGCCTTACGTCATTAACTGATTCAGAGAGCCCTGTTGTAAGCCGATTTTTGACATAATCCAAAAATAATGCCTTAAAAATACCAGAGAAGGACTAATAAATAGGCCGTCAATTCCATTGACGTAAATGCATCTTTAATTCATTATCAAAGTCAATGTTCACCTAGTATGGGTTTTAGTGTTCATTTGAACCCATTTTAAAATAAGTTTTAGAGAAAAATCTATAAAAAAAGAATTGTACATCTCATATGTCGGCAACACCATTAAATGTTTGAATGACGTCATAAGAAATCACAATTCTGTATACATTTTCAAAGTTGTTTGTTTGTATGTTTTTTGTGATTTTTATATCAGTTTTATGCACTTCGGCTATTATTCATAAACTTCCTTCGTTTCACTCTTGTCGAGTAATTGTGACGCTGCGAGTGACAAAGTTTCAAAAAATGACTTTGTAGGAAATTTATTACTACAGACAAGCGACAAAGTGGCGTTTGCTGTATGCCGAAATTACAGATCCCGGGGTAATACTGTATTTGGGTTGGTTACTTATGGTTAGGGTTAGGGCTGGGTAGGGGTTAAGGGTGTCGTGATTGGGATTAGGGTTTTTCCCATAGAAATGAATGGCCAATCCTGTGTGTGTAAGAGAGAGAGAGCATGTTGGTGTGAGTGCGTTTCTGTGTATGACAATGTCTTTAGTGGGTGCAGGTTGGGGGACTGATTTGGACCCCACCAATGCTCTAACCAAACCTACACCCTTGCCTCCACAAAACCCCCAGCATTCCATAGTGAGGGAATTGTGAGCCCCTGTCAGGGGATTCTGAATTTCATTCGACCCAATAGAGATCTCGCCACTAGTAGCGTACTCACACGCAGCCAGGTTTTCTTGTACCGTGCCCAAGCACGATTACCCCCCTCCCTACTCCCCCACTGGTCTGCACTCACACTGCACTTACCGATCCTGGCCGCTTTCATCATCACAGTGCGACTTTTTTGCGTTGAAGAAAATAGGAAGGAAAGTGCTTCTGCGCAGCAGAATGGAATTCTTGAATAAAGTCTAAATTTTGTGGCATATCTGGAGACATTTTTGGCACGATGACACACAGATTTATCATAAATGCAGCACCGCAATTTCTATTTATTTGTGCTGCATGTATAAGACAATAGACCCACGTTTTACAAATACCTGAGTTTAGTAGTGCAGACTAGTGTTGCACGGGACACTGGTACAGAAAAGGTACTGTAGTTCCCCATTTTTTAAACTTGTCTGGTATTACATTTCTTGAGGTTCATAAGGAAATTACACCATTACAGACATTGCTAACGTTAACCATCAACTTAGAATCGTGGACTCAGTACATCAGAACCACTTCTGAAACCCAATTATACCCGATATCAGAACTGCGATCATGCAAGAAATTTTACAGCAAATCTATATCATTCCAATATAAACCAAAAATTTGCTACATCAAAAGCACTGGGGTAGTTTGCAAACCATACAGACTATTTACAAGGTAATAAAACTTACATACTGAAAAATCTCACTCCAGCCAGCTGACCAAAGTTGAAATCTCAAAATCATCAGCTAGATAATTGTGATTTCCCTAGCTTCAAGTCAGTGAGATATGTAAGGGACTTCATGATGTAGCAAAACGGCAACGTTAACATCATCAAATTAGGTTCTGCACCTATAGGTTATTATGCTATGCTGTGTTTTAAACAGAGTCAAGCATAATGCACTGTGTGGGAAGTTTTTTCGATATTTATTAAGTAGATGAATGGAAGAAAGAAGTAACTGCTGTAACCCTAACATATCTGACACAATCTGTATGGCCTACCCGATTCGCTCCTTTTGGGTTCTGTTCATCCACAGTGACACAATCTGCATGGCCTACCCAATCCGCTCCTTTTGGGTTCTGTTCATCCACAGTGACACAATCTGCATAGCCTACCCGATCCGTTCCTTTTGGGTTCTGTTCATCCACAGTGACAATCTGCATGGCCTACCCAATCCGCTCCTTTTGGGTTCTGTTCATCCACAGTGACACAATCTGCATGGCCTACCCAATCCGCTCCTTTTTGGGTTCTGTTCACCCACAGTGACAATCTGCATGGCCTACCCAATCCGCTCCTTTTTGGGTTCTGTTCACCCACAGTGACAATCTGCATGGCCTACCCGATCGGCTCCTTTTTGGGTTCTGTTCACCCACAGTGACAATCTGCATGGCCTACCCGATCCACTCCTTTTTGGGTTCTGTTCACCCACAGTGCACGTGCTCATGTGTCAGCTGCATCACTGACGTCCGTGTTCCATACCCCAGCAGTAATTGACCAAACAACATCCGTACCGTGCCCATCTGTCTAATCGTGTTCTAGCCCACCTCTCCAAACGGGCCAAGGTACTGTAAAGCAGGCCAGGCCAGGGTTTAGCGTACTGCATCCAAGCATGGTACAGAGCGATCACATTAGGCAAACCAACTGGACTTTGGGAATCAAACATGCTCTATGGATCTAAGGACACGCTATGGATCGCCCACTGTGAGCACACCCTTAGAGGTTACTACAGACAAGCCTTCCTGAAAAGCCTCCTATCCCATCACATTGGCCTTTCCCATGGGAAATCATGTTACTTTTATCCTAGTGCCCAGTTCATGGTGATTTACTTTTATTAAGGTTTTCCTGTTTTTATAACATGCAATCTAGCCATTTCAAAGAAACTACTTTGGTAAACCCTTGGATAGTGCGACTTCATCTTATCAGGTCGGGATTTACTTGTGTGCTCAAGAATGTCTAATGAAACAAACTTTGGGTTTGAATCTACCCGTCTCTTTCCAATGGGTGAAAAACAAATGTAATGTGGCCTGCAAACCAGACCAGTGCTATGCCTAATGAAAGCAAACAATGGACTCTAGTACTAAATTACAGAATCATTAATGAACCGGCATGCCTACTATAAACTAGGCCTGTCACTTTCAATTCTAACAATAATCGCGTAATTTACCGATTAATCTGATGATTCAAGTGATCATTTACATATAATATAATATACAATATTATATAATATAAACACATCATCTGGCATGAAGCAGGAACCAACCAACCAACCACTGCAGGGTCACACAGTCAATTAACGCACTCCAATTTATTTAAGTTATACGTTTCTGGACAGTGGAAGCAAACTGGAGAATCTCCCAAAAAGCAGGTCACAGGAACCGCAATACCGAATTCAAAACACATACATTATGGTGAAACATTTTTCATCAAAGGAAAGAGAATTTAGCAAGCTTTGTAATTCTAACAATTTTTCAACATTATCTCATATAAAAAAAATAGTCTATTTGCATGAGCTTGCATGCGCTCTCTGAGAATCATCTCCTCCTTGATGTTTGACTCAATCATAGACTGTGGGGAACGTTTGTCAGAAATTAAAACAAGCAAAAGGGGAGAAAAGCAAATTAGAGCTGGCCACAAAAAGATATTGGTCTTCTGCTGTATGGAAATATTTTATATCTGATAGAGACAATACTGAGCAAAGGCACATAATTTGTGAGGACTGCTTTGTACTTACTGGCACAACTAACGGCAACACCTACTTATTTGATAGACTTTGTTGGCAGAAAAGTTCTACTTGGCTATATAGTTCATTTAAAACTCTTAAAATATTGCAAAACTTCAAATATCATTCATCCCTACTGAAAACACATGTTCACAAAAAACATTACACGATTTGTATGCAGCTAAGCGACGGGACTATTTTAAAGGCAAAGTGATGACAGACAGGCTATGCTACTCAATGAGGCTTAATGGCACATATCTAAGGCTAACCTTGCTTTATTGGGTGAGTCGGTCAAACCCAAATGTGTTCTTTAAGATGTATTCGCATTGCATTCAAGCTGTGGTGACATTTAAGTAAGGCTCTACAATACTGACAGACGACTGCATTTTCATTCACTTTTAACATGAAGCGATTCATTAAAACTCATGGTTTTCACTCCATTTTCACCGTCATCTGCTATGCACAGTCTTCTTTCCACCATATTGCGGTGTAATCGATAAGGAAAATTTTAAGTGAAGTGATTAATGGCCATTGTTGACATAACACGGCACACAATGCACAACAACGAAACATCTCCTCTGCATTTAACCCAAGTGAAATTGTGACATAGCAGTGGGTAGCTATTCCGCGCCTGGGGAGCAGTACTTGGGGATGGGTGCTGGTCAGGGAATCAAACCAGCAACCTTTCGATCACAAGAGCACTTCCCTAACCATTAGGCCACCACTTTTAATAATCAAGTAAGTTTAATAGCATAATAAAGACAACTTATGCATACACTTTTGCAAGGGGTACATTATTGAAAAGCACCTGCAAACAGATGGTTATGGATTCAAATGGCAAAGCACTGATTGATATCAAATGAAAATAGTTTCCGAATCGAGATGCTAAGTTCATCAAAAACCCGCCAATAAAAGCCAGACACTTACCATGTACATGAGTATGTCTCTGATCATGACCATGGCTGTCTGGTGATCATTCCAAGCTTGATTCAATGTTTGCAAAAAATTGTTATTTAGGGAATTCAGGACATCTTCCCGTACCTACAAGGAAACATGCATAATAAATACCCAGTGAAGTGATATGAGGAGATATAAATACGTTCTCCAAGGTCTAAACACATACTGACTGCTAAAGAGAAAACAGTAGGAAACTGACATGAATCTGTACCAGTCCCTAATGACCTATAAGGAGCATAACGTTCCGTGCAGTGCATTATGGGAAGTTTCATACTTTGTTAATTAGATGCTCTGTGACGACCTCCCGGAGACCCGTGTAGAGCTTCTCTCCATGCTTGTGAAGCACCATGGTGTAGGCATTCCTGTACAGCTCCTCAAAGCTCAGGCCGCTGTTGTTCTTCCGCTGGATCTCCTGGATGGCGTTCTTCAGAAGGTCCCAAATGTTGTTCACATACTTTTCATCCATTGTCATCTGGAATATGTAAAAATGAGATGTAAATGCCATATATATTTTTGAGGGAGGTTATGCTATAAAGTGTCCATTCAATGTGAATGATTTACCAAAGTGACTGAGGTTTTACTCAAGGTTGCAAGAAGTAGAGCAGGACTGGGACCCAAACCACCAATATTCAGGTTACCAGTGGTGATCAATAGTTTTTTTAAATAAGATGCATAAAATACGTTACAATACTGATGCAATCTCCAGTAAAAGGAAACAAATGTGTTAAGGTGCCTCTGAATATAACTGAACTGATACAATACTGTACAAACCATCAATCTGCTTTAGTAGTGCATGAAAACCTGACCTGCCAGTTTTATTACCCATGACACCCAAAAAAAAAAAAAAGACAAACCAAAAACAACTTTAAACATGCACAGACTAAGAGATGTTGATGTTCCATTACCTCTAGGGTCTTCCAAAGCTGTGATAATGTTAGTAAGTAGGGCTAAATAACATGGGAAATTTTCAAATATTGCAAAGTGAATTTGTTAAATATTGCAATATTTATAAAGCAGAAGAGAAGCTGAAAATCTGCACAAATAAGTTGCCAGTATTGCGGTGAGTTGTGCAATCAAAGACAAAGCAGTGCTGAGAAATCGCTTGCTTTTGCTCAATATCGTCCGTATGGAATCCAAAATACTTCCATACAGAATGAGGTGGATGTCTTTTGGGGACCAGCTCTTGTCGGATTTTCTCCTCCTCACTCATTTTTGCTATGCTGTCTATGAGCGAGTAGAACAGTAAAGATGAAAATGATCCATCGGCTTGGACAGTGCATGTAGAGCTCAGGCAAAAGCAGTGGCAGACTTCATTTACTGATTTATGTTAATAAATCAATGTAATCTTGAAAAGGAACAATCATTAAAACTGCAAAGCTTAGTAAATAGCAGAGTAAAATGTTTCAGCAAAACTTATTGATGACTTGTTTTCGTCAAATCTTATGAGGATTTTTTTCTCCAAGACCCCAGAGTAGAGTATTTTGAAAATACCGTATACTGAAGTATAATGTTCGGATTATATGACAGTATGTAAAATCAGATACTGCCAAAACCTAATCTCAACTAAGCTGACCATCACGGTCCAGGCAATGTGATATTTGCATGTGCATAACATGCAAAGTCAATTCTAACGTTGCACATCGTGCAGGCCTACTAGGAAGATACTTTTATTTTCTATTTCTACAAGTACATGTACATAGGAATTCTATGACCTTCATACATCTCTTCTTGCTCTCCATGAGATACGCACACAGACAGGTGAGAGCGAAGCTTGGGGTCAGAGCGCAGGGCCAGTTATGTACCCCTGCAGTACTCGAGTTTTTGGCTCAAGGGCCAAAAAAATTCAGATTAACATAGATGTGAAAAAAAAAGTATTAAATTTTTAATAACAAAAACATACTGCCTGTTCAACATGTAACGAATTTCTTGACAGAAAGAATATTTCATGGTTCAGAGCAAACTCAATCAAGAGTTTCAATTACTAAATCATCACGGTTTAGGATATTTGTCAGTGACAATAGGACATTTCTTCCAAACCAAAGCCAAGAATATGTAGGTCTACACATTAATTAAAAAAGGTGAAAAACTGTTGTCTCACAAACTATCCTTGTTTTTGTTTATAAGCAGCGGAGTGACAAAATTCTTTCTATATCGACCTTAATTCTTGCACATTATACCCCACTTTGCTGAGCACCCAGTTAACTTGCAATGCACCACTTGATACTAACTCAAAAGAAAAAAATGCATGCTTAACCTTTCTGATATGTGGCTACAATACTGCAGTAACTGAGCATGACTAATGTACACTACATACTGTGTAGCTGTATGGAAAAGATTTTAATTTTTAAACTATTTTAAACTAATTAAATAATTTCTTATAATGGGTAAGCTGCAGAGGTCCCGACATTCACATTCCAGCATAACGATAAACCCCCTCGTTGTTCCTCTATCATGACCTAACATGCTGCTGGCATTTTAGAAAAATGGGATCTGTGTATAGCTGCCATTATTACAAGATGTAACTGACAAACATACTACATGTTTTGTGCTCATTAATTCCTTTTCTACTGAAGCACATTGTAAAGTAAAGACCATTTTAATTGTTTTAAGTGTGTTCCTTTTTATTTTAGGTAAATATGCTCATTTTAAACCCTCTGGGTATTGCTAGTTCATTGCAAGCTGAAGTTCAGGCATGCCACACAAGTTTGCAGGCCACAATGCCCCAGATCTTTACTCTTACTGACATGTACAAGTATTGCTCCAATTACAAGCGAGAACTGACATTTTTGTGCTCTTCTGAGAAAATCTAGAACTTTTTTGCTTTAATTTAAAAATGCTGCAGCTTGTTTTACCAAGAATAATGGCAACATGAGGCCTAACAGATCCTAGAAGCCAATAAGTGACGTTCCTGCAAACCCCAAGCCAGGCACAGGTCCCGGAAGGCCAGGCACAGGTCCCGGAAGGCACAATATTAATCAGTAGACCCTCAATCAAAGCACAGCCTACATGGCTCATCTTACATGAGGAAAAATAACACTACAAATTCACTCGAAGTTAAGTCAGCTATGTAGTTATTGCTGGCCATTGCCACACTATGCTAATGCATTGACTTCCTTCTAGTAAAGATCCAAGCTACCATTTCTTTGGAATTTCCTCGCAGTTCCTGCCTGACTCCACCTTAATACAATGCATACTCATAGGCAGCTGCATGCTTATCCACAAGACCGCAGAGCTTTGTACAAGCTTTGTACACTGGGTGGCGTGAAGGATGAACATAAAAGTACTGACAACCAGAAAAACATGACATACAAGATACTCATTCAGTATCGCATTACTCCAACAATGATTGTCTGTAGGCCACAATTACATAACTGCTTCCCATCGTGCTTGACCCAATAACGATGAGATATTTTAAAAAGGCTAAAATATAGCAATCTGATACATTTCCAGCACACCATCCAGTAAACCAGGAATGTTAGTCAAAAGTAACCACAAGCTAAGATGTTTAATTAAAGAACAAAGAATGCTGAGCTTCTAGGAATACTCTTCCAGCTTTGCTGAAGCGTCTCTGTTCACACGCTTCCATGAAAAGTGGCAGCAGGGCAAATGCACCCATGTCCAGCCCTGTCTTCCAAGTGAAGAGAGGAGCAGCTAAGTGACCATCTGAGCAAACTGGCTGCAGTGCCTGTAACACCTGCATGCATTATTGCATTAGCTACTACTATCACATTCATTTAGTGATAATTTTCTTATGTTTATCACTAGCTAGCTGTACTCTGTCATTCTTTCACCTACTGTCGGCATGCATGGATTTTTAAAACGTTTTATCCCAATTAAATATAACTAATATCACTTCTATTATTATTATTATTACTATTATTAGTGTGCACTCCATATTACAAGCTGACTGGCATGGGGGGGGGGATACCTGGCACTCTGCCCCTTGCTGACTTATCATGAGAGCAGGTGCATATGTGCCACACATTTAATTTAACATAAATTAAGAAAACATTTTACATCTTCAAAGTTAAAAAAAAAATTGTTCTTATGCCATACAATTGAGGTTGTTTTCTCACTATAATTTTCTAAAACCTCCAGATGAATCTAATCTGTCGGATATGACAAACAACCCATTGATTATACAAGCCTATATAAATGAAGACACACACTCAAACATACCAGCAAAATTTCATGGACAAACCAAACTGGGACAGGCATATAAAAATAAAAACTTTAGAATGTTTTGCCAGACAATGATCCACTGTAATATCTATAACCGGCATGCTGAACATTGTAATGCATAACAAGCAAGAAAGTCAAGCTATGCAACACTGGCATAGTAATACAGCACAGGGAACTGCTAAATAAATCGTTTACCAGGCCAAACCAACTTAATCAGAAGACATTACAGGCCATGATTAAAGGGCTTGACATGCATTTTGTCTTGTAGGATCCTTACTTCAGTTACTGACTTTGTTCAGCCACTGCGACAACCATTTTGCAAACGCAGTTTTGAATTGAAATAAACACCCAGCAAACAGACGAAAGGAGACTGCATCATCCGAGTGCTTACTTATTAATAGCCGAATTATTTAAGTTACGTTAATAATTCGCTGTCCTTGGATTCAGAAACGAAGACAACATTCGTTTTTAACTGCCACACAGATTCAACGTTAGCCGACAAGCTAGTCGACTAACAAGCTAAAGTCATAATCATAATCTATGTAAATAAGATCAGCGGATAAATATTTTATTGGCATGCATTTGTCATATTACATGATCTGTGCAGTGACACGGCCATCAATTAGCAGTAACATGGAAAAAGGGGTAACAGGGCTCTTAGTATGAGGCTAAAACTGAACAGCTCATACCCACAGAAAGTGGAAAAGTAGTTATATTAATTACTTTCCGCACGTAATGCAAAGGTATCGCATGTCTAAACAAATGTGCATTTTCTGGCTTTCATTTACTACACCCCCGGCCTGGTCGTTATCAGGGGGCCTGTCCACATCCCCGGTGCTCGAGTGCGCAGGCTAGCCCGCTACGGAGCGCCCATCCCCGCCGAGCACTCACAGGAAAGGCCCGTATCCTCATCTTGGTGTCCTTCTTGGTGCCGCCTTTACTAAGGTTGGACATGTTTTCGCCTCTCGGTTTCTCCACCGTCGTCGGGGTCCAGGAAAGCGGGCGGGTGAGGGGGAGGGGGAAAGAGGGCGGCTGGGCTTCCCCCTAGGCCTTCCCTGCGGGTCTGCGTGCCTCTCTCCGGCTCGGCGTCGTCGCTCCGCTGGCCGCCGCCAGTCCCTGGTTCGGCTCTTGTTTTGCTGCTCGCGGTGATGGCGGCCCGGCAGCCTCAGTGCGCAGGACCGACGCTCGTGCAAGCCACGCGAGAGGCACGAGACGGACTAGAGGAAAGTAATAACAAAACGCATAAACCCCCCCAGATGCCGGCTAACAGGTCGCACTCAGGTGCGGTGTTTTAGTATCATCTAATCCAAAAGTATTCCTTGTCCGACACTGATTGTTATGAGCTGAGTCTTCCTGTTGGATAACAAACTTTTCTAATCTACGGATGAGTGTATGAGATAGGCTTATTGTATTTTTTTTAGATATTGCACAACAGAAACAACATCATCAATGAATGACGAGGTGCAATATGGTGTTGATCTCATCCAAACCACACCTTTAAATTGCAATCTAACTATACCTATTTTAGTCGTACCGGTAAAAAAAATGTAATGCGTCAGCCGCTGAGTTTCAAACAGCGTGTTATTGTCATGATGACTATGGAGCCCGCGTGTCTAACAGTTCTGATTGACTCAGACTAAATAGTTTCAGCGCTGTGTGTTTAAGGAACAGAAGATGAAGAGTCAGACTCCTTCTGCTATTCTGAATAATAAAAGTTAAAAAAAAGACACATGTACAGCACATCCTGGGTGACAGGTCTCTGTCACTTTCCTCAGCAGGGCTCCCCGCCAACTAACAACAAAGTGATACACTGTACCCTCAATAGTTATATAAATAACATTAACAGTTCATAAAATAAAATACATCACAATAAATAATACAATAGTGTAAAGATACATAGAAGTAAAACAGCACCTTAACATCTTTCTAGAAGCATTTAATAATATTTTCTTTAATAAATTCATTTTTGCCAAAATAATTCAATAAGCAAATAAGAACTTACATATAAATGCCCTTAAATTACTTAAACATCATATCAACATAAACAAATGCCATAGGCAAGATGGAAGGGAGTTCACATACCTGAAGAATATTGTATGATAAGAAAATAGTGACAGAAACATTAAGGAATGCACAGAAACAGTATCATCTTAGGAGATATGGTTCCTGTTATATGGATTTAAACAATCTGTGTGTTCATGAATTCAGCTGTACCAATGGTTCCAAAAAGTCAGCATGTTGTGTGTTAGATGGAGTTGAGTAATCTGATGGCCTGTGGGAAGGAACTTCAGCTCGAGGGCAATGGGGTTGAACAATCCATGGGCTGGGTGGGTGGGGTCTCTGGTTATCTTGGTGCCTCTTCTAAGGCAGCATGACAAGTATAGATCTTGTATAGATGGGAGAACAGTTCTGATGATTTTCTCCGCCATTCTCATCTCTCTCTGTAGGGTCTTCTGGTCCAAAGCAGCGTAGCTGCCATTCCAGACAGAGAGGCTGCTGGTCAAGATGATCTCTATGGCGCCTCTGTAGAATGTTATCAGGTCGGGAGGGGGGAGGTTGGTTCTCCTCATCCATCATAGAAAGCAGAGGCGCTGCTGTGCCCTCATGACAAGGGGGGTGGTGTTTGTAGTCCATGTCCAGTCATCCGTGATATGCAACCCCAGGAACTTAGAGCTTAACTGACTCTACTATCTTGTCCAGTAGGCCATTACCTCTCCACCCATAAGTGTTTGCCATGAGATCCAAGGACTGCCTACAATCTGCAGGCCAGTGTAGGCCACCACTGGGTATGTCTCCAGTAGTCATTGCTGGATTTCATACAGTGCATGAAAAACTTTGTATTTGTGCTAATTATTAATTCATCCTTCTGGCCCATCACAACGAGGACAGATATATTTTCACCCCAGTTTCATACATGTACTTCGATCTGATAAGTTGATCTAACTAGGACTTTAGTGATTGGTGTTGGCTCAGATATCACATTGTGGACACAGTGTGTACCATAAATTCAACATTGCCCTTATCTAGAATTTTTTATTCACACAGACTGGCGTATAAAACAAACCATCAAATGATTTATCTAGCTCCAACTGGAACCAGTGCTTTAACTTGCACGCTCATCGCACTGCTCAAGATCATCACTTTTGAGGGCTTGTCCACCTTTGCTGACGTCATCCCCCCTCGAACATGAGCTGTTTCGTTTAAAACAGGGGTCTCAAACTCCAGTCCTGGAGGGCCAGAGCCCTGCACATTTTTAGGTTTACCCTCATTTAACACACGTGATTCAACTCACTGTGCTAATTACTACACAGCACTTGAGTGCAATCATTCGTGATGGAACAGGGAAAAAATTAAGCTACACAGGACTCTGGCCCTCCAGGACTGGAGTTTGAGACCCCTGGTTTAAAAGATTTCAATTCTGGAGGCACTTGTATCTCCTGGGGGCTGGGGGGGTAGTACTGTGTGCACTGTTTGTGTAGTTTGCCTAAAAAATGAATTCATCATCTATTTAACAATACAATCATCGCACTTTTTAAAGTTTGTACCGAAGTTTCTATGTCATTAATGGTCAAACGAAAATACAAGCGAATTGACGTGCCTCTCCCCAGCCAAAGGATCCCAAAGAAGCCATCTCACCAACGAGATCGGGGGCTAATTAGAAGTACATTAAGAAATGATTAACGAAACTAAAACGTATTATAAGTAACAAAACCGTAACATGAAACTAGATTAGAAAGAAATGTTGGTGAAATGACCAAATGTCTAACACCTGCTTCAACTGCATGTATAATGCACTTGTAGCGATGAGACATTGCCTGAAGAGGGCGCTAGGGGCCTGCATGGTACTTTATACATTCGGAAATATCAGTTGTGTTTACGTCACTGGCCAAACTGGGGGAAAATGATCATAGGCTGTTATTTTTATATCTGAATGGGAACGTGTGCTGAATATAAAGTCAGGCAATGCTCATTATAAAAATACTTAGTATCAAATACTTGAGGAGGCACAAATTCTTAGTAACAACAGACATAAATATATTAACTGCTTGAGATAAAAAATACATCACGATTCATTAAAGACCTACAAATATGGGATCAGTATGTAGCTTAGACTTAGTTTGTGGTTAATACATAAGTAAGAACAGAATGCTTTCTTTCTTTCTTTCTCTCTCTCCCTCTCTCCCTCTCTCCCTCTCCCTCTCACTTTCTTGCTGTATGCTGTGTGTGTGCATGTATATTGCCATCCAATCCATAATATATCCCAATCTCCTGTCCATGACACTGATCAGAATAAGTTGAGTATGGAAGGATGGATGGATGGATGGGAAAAACCAGATTACAAAAACCAAGATGCATTAATAGCAAACATTATAATCATATAATGTTTATTATTTCTATGTTTTCATTTGCATTTTCCATATCATCCAAGTACCTGTTGTAGTAATAATAATAATAATAATAATAATAATAATACATTAATACATTGTGTTTTTCCCTGTATTTTGTCCAGTTAGTCCCTGGGTAAAGAAACTCCATCAATCGCGTGATTTGCTTTTGATTTATATGGGGAAGGGGAGGGATGGAGGTATAGTGGAGAGAGACAGGACATAGGGAGCAACTACACTTTAGAAATAAGCCTCTAAAAGAAAAACTACAACCCGCAACTATCAATATCTGAAATCGACTTAAACAAGTCAACAGAAATCGACAGAAAACAAGCCCACGGTCCCTCCGAATAAGCGGATTTAGACACTGTAGGTCACATTAAAAAAATCTCTGCACTGATTAGCTGTTAGCTGCTGTTTGCCTGAATGGTGATTGGTTGATAGGGACAGTGTCTGAGAGTATTTTATCTTAATATAAGCTTATGCACACAAGAAGCAAACATTTTTACTAATAACTACAACAACAATAATAATGAAGAGATCTATATTAAAAATATGTATCCTATCGATAGTAACACAAATGATCTTTCTCTTGAGTGGGTGGGCTAAGCCCACACTATCCCCTCTATGGAGCTAGGCCCACACAGGAAATTCAAAAGCTCATTGTTATGACAGTGGCGACCTACGCTATTATATCTAGCTCTGCTATTGTTGCGACTTATAATTAGTACCTATTAAGTAGCCTAATGGCTTGTGAGTAGAAACTTTCTGAAGCTTGAAGGTCAAATACTGATATTTCTCTGCCTTCTGCCAATAGGGAGGAAGCTGGAAATAGGCTGTGCGGGCTGATTTTTCTGGTCCCGAGCTGAGCGGTTGCCAGGTGGCTGAGGAAGTAAAGATAATGATGCAACTAGTGATTGTGACTCCCAGGGACATAAAAGCCGACATGGGAGCAGAAGCGTCAGCAGGCAATGACTGAACTAGTGAACTCAAAGCAGGGGAGCACTTAAGAACATAACGAAGGGTCTAATGCCAGGGAGCTGCGAATGGTTAATGTAAGGCTGGGGTAATAGAATAATAAGACAAACAAACTATGGGGAGGAAACAGGAGGATCAGGCAGACGGCGTGGGCTGGTGCTTGACAATTCCGAATCGTTTAATCTATTGGCCCAGTTAGAGAAAGACCCCCTTATATACCCACCTTGCAGCCTGGCATACCCAGTTTCCTGTGCTTTTGACAGAGTGGAGAAAACAGTGATATTACAAGCCGAATCCTCGCATAGGATATGGTCAAAATTATTGTTGGGTGCTTCACTATGTAGCAACATTGTAATACAGCGACACCTGCTGGCCAAACCGGGACATGACGGAAATGGCAAATATTTATCCTGTCATAATGAGACGGATCCAAGACCACAGAGAAGGATTTCTCTGGTGTTCTGGGTTGACTGTAAATGATAAGACTAAAATGATATACTGGCAAATATATATACAATTCTGAGGCTAACTGGAGTTGCCAAATTTCCCGTAGGTGTGCCTGTGTCAGTAAATGGTGTGTGAGTGTGCCCTGCGATGGGCTGGCGCCACATCCCGGGTTGTTCCTTGCCTTGCGCCCGTAGCCTCCGGGATAGGCTCCAGACCCCTCTTGACCCTGAATACGACAACCAGAAAATGGATTGTTGGGTGGATGCTTGATAGGCTCTGACAAAACCAGAACCACTCCAGGATTTGCCATTTCCCAGTCGTCTTAACTAATGGATGTAATGGATTGTATTAAACAATAGTGGTAGTGAGTTTTATTGGTTATGTATAAATATGTAAATGCAATGGCTTAACTCGTTAACTGCGTTAACACAGAGATGGGTGTTAATATGAACGTTTACTATTGGAAGTGATATGAATGTACAAAAATACATTTTACCCAGTTCTTTTAAAGGATTATGAAACATTATATTGAATTCATAACATCACTAGCAATTTATAAATCTTTACTGGGTTTGATTTGTATGAAAATGCTAGTTGAGGGCCAATGTTCACATTTATATACAGTGGAGGAAATCAGTATTTGACCCCTCGCTGATTTTGTAAGTTTGTCCATTGACAAAGAAATGAAAAGTCTCAGAACAGTATTATTTTAATAGTAGGTTTATTTTAACAGTGACAGATAGGAAAAGGAAAATTGAAAAAATAACATTAAATAAGAGCTAGAAACGAATACTTATTTCCTTCAGTAGTCACAGTTAAGTTTGTTTTAAGTTTGCTGATGAGCAGAATGTCGCATGGTATCAGGAAGGAACATGTATGCTATACAAACAGCTATGCAATTTCTAAGATGTGTCATCTACTTAGAATCAAAATCGCTTGTTTTCCGAAAAGTGTTAATGCAAATGTGATTGCGACTAAATAAACTGGAACAAACTAGCCACGATGATCACGGGGATGGGTCTCCGCTTTCTTAGCAACTACAGGGAGGTTCCTCTTTTAACACATCAAAACGTGAATCCTCATAATGCCAGTTAAAATAACTTAAACTATGCGGATTAAACAAAAAATCGTCTTTTAAATATAGCTGGATCAACTTTTGAGTAACTGTATAAGAAATAAATTAACTAGATTTTGTCAAATTAAAGACAGGAGGTTGTTTGTTCTAGTTAGAAATGATCATAGCCTCCATTAACCAAACTCGGAGAAGACAATATTTCGGTCGAAATAACCGCATATACACCATACTGCCAAAAGTATAGGAACACCCGTCCAAATCATTGAAATCAGGTGTTTCAATCCCTTCCATGGTCACAGGTGGGGGTCGACCGATTATCAGCCTGGCCGAGTATTGGGGGGCTATATTAGGCATTTTGCCGATTATCGGTATCGGCGTTTTATGCCAAGTAATTACAAGGTGCGTTACTGCGAGTCCGCCGCCGTCTCTTCCTCTGTGCTCTTTGCTCTTATCCTGCTGCTTCATTAGTGTCCCGCCCACAACAACCTCTGATTGGCTAAGTCAAACGAGTAATAGCCAATCAACGCTGAAGCCTGGCTGTCACGCGCGAGCGCAGCGTGAAGCCCCAAGGAGGTGAAACAGTGTTGCCAACTTAGCGATTTTGTCGCTAATCTAGCGACTTTTCAGACCCCTTTAGCGACTTTTTTTTTCTCAAAAAGCCCTTAGCGACAAATCTAGTGACATTTTTGACAAACCTTAGCTACTTTCTGTACAACGTTGTCGTCAGTATGGCAGTGAGCTTAACTGGCATAGCTGAGGGGAAGAGCAGAGAGGAGTTTCACCTGAGCGCGGAATGTTGCTGAGTTTGGAAGGTAAAGTAGCTGATGTTTCCCGGAATTAAAACCTTACAGTCCTACACACTGAAGGTACAAAACACCACGGAACTCATGTCAGCTATTTCCATAACAAAAAGCCTGCCCGCGTTCCCAGTTACACCGCTGAAAATGCCCGAATAATGACCCTTGTGGCGGTGATAACGTGAGCCTGCGGAAGCCTCATGCATTCGCTAAAGAAAATAACAACATCCAGCGTGTTTTTATGTAAAGTGTATCTCGGTAATTAAGAAAACCAGACCAGATTTTTTTCCCTTAGTGAATGCAGTACGCTGCCGTATGAGCCAGCAATGTTACCTGTAATGAAGGGTTAACGACAGCTAATGTTGCAACAGGAGCTTATATTTGAGCTTCCACGCTGCTTATCGTACTTTACATTACAGTACTTACATTACTCATCCCTATGAGATTCTCACATGTTACGTGTAACAATGTGGAGTCTCTTACTGCTAATTTCAATGCGTTACCAAACTATGTTATGTTATTAAACAAAAGGTATTGATTGTATTAAAGTTTCTATTAATTTGATTTGCCCAGCTCAGGCATATAGGTTTTATGAGATGCTTTATTTTTAATGTCTTATCCTTGTCGCAGCTGCGTTCTGAATGCTTAAGAAGTATAAAAATTATATACATGTTTTATTTGTTTTATATTGTATAATGAATCATTTGCCAATAATTTGAAAGGTAGCATTCACTTTAAATAGAGCCTTACTCTAATAGAGGACAGTGTTTTCCCAAAAATAAGCCCTAGCATGATTTTTCATGATGCTCATAATATAAGCCGTACTCCAAAAATAAGCCCTAGTTACTATCCCCTGGATCGGGCCCATGGAGTTACGTCACTATCGCATTGAATAACGGGATATCGGCACCATATTCAGAGGAACGCAAATAACCAAGGGTTATTTTGACCCATTCAGTGACATGGTCCTAACCATGTAAGATGCAATTGTAGTTAGCAACTATGCTTTTAGGAAACGCATCCCAGATCTTCACACTGGAAGAAACGCGAAGATGGAGAAAGTGAAGAACAGTGAGAGGACACCATACAGCATGAAACTGAAGTGTGCTGCCAAGCAAATGTATTTGCAGAAGTTATCGGCGATCGACAACGTCGACCCTTACGAGATGCCATTGAACAAATGGCCAAAGGATCCCTTGGCTCTCTTATGGGGTCATTGTCAGCTACCAAGGTTTTGGCATTAGTGTGTACACTTTTGAAGTTTAAAAACTACAAATCTCTTTAAGCACACAAACAGTTCACGGCCGGCTGGGTGCAAGACCGCTTCATTTTCAAGGGTTTTAGTTGGCCTGGGGAATACTGCATGAAGAGGTGAGAGTGGCATACGGTGTTCACAGCACTTTTATTGTATGTATTTATTGGTTCCTTGATGTTCACACTACTGCGGCACACACACAAATGCCATTTTCCCAGCATTAAAAGCAACAGTAAACTTAACTGTCTCTAGCTCATTGTTTACAACCCCCTCATGCAGATTTTCACCGTAGCGCGAAAGTTAATAACATAACATATCTTTGCTACATCGGCCAAGCGTTGTTCTTTTGCAAATACATGTTTTTTTTTAAGAGGAAACTGCAATTTTAAATGGTTTTGTGTGTATGTGTCATGCCCTGCCCGTCGGATCCTCCTGTGTGCCACGCCCCCTCGTTTCCCTCGTGCTAATCCTCCTGTTCCCAGCTGTTTAGTGTTTGATAATCAGCGTCTCTAGTATTTAGTCTGCCTTAGTCCTGTCTCCCTCGTCGGGTCTTATCTATGCGATGTCTATGCTGAGCACGCTAGCGGTCACGCTCGCTTCCGTACTCCGTTTCAACCCCGAATAAACGCCCCTTTGAAGGGCTCAATCCCTACAGCCTGCAGTATGGGTCGTAAATCCCGCTCCCGGCGTGACAGTATGTTAATAGCCTGTGATTTTCCAGTGATTTTTTTTCCAGTACAGTGGTAAATAATATAAATGAACATAAATAGAATAGTTGATGATAAGTGAAATACTTCGAGCTGCGTTAAAATGAAATAGCCTATATGAGTGTTAGGCACAGAGTAGGAGAAAAGTGAAGGTGAACGCTACGTGATGTCATCATCTAGCGACTTTCTGGGTATAGTTCAGCGACTTCTTGTAGGAAATAGTTGGCAACCCTGGCTAGCATTCCTGTTAATCTGCCATAGTCCAACTGACCAGCAGAACACTGTTTGTGCGCTAATAAAACACTGGATGCTGGCAAATCTACCTGAAATGTTACAGTAGTTAAAAACAGGAGAGCAAAACAACCATGGACTTTTAATTTTACATGTCTATATTAGTGGAGATTAAACAACTGTCAGAAGCAAAATCCACTGAGTGCTGTATTACAAATGTTATACACGCCGAAAAGCATACACTTTTCAGATTTGGGGTAGCAGGTTGAAACATGTTTCCCATAATTTCAACACCAAAGCGTGTTTCCCTGTTAAATTTAGTAAGTGGCAGGTGGGTCTATGTGTTCTGAAAAAAAAATCTGACAAACGATTGGCTGGTAATAATTTTTTTTTTCCATGTTAAGGGCAGCTAACAGCATCGTTTTTTGCCAGCATCAAACTCCTGCACAGATACTGTGTTGATGAATCGAGGTTGAAAGTTTTTTTTTTGTTTTTTTTTTTTTTTTGTTTTCTCCTTAACTGTACACTGCAGTACATACATATTCGAGCACTGATGATAAAACATGCAAACCTGTGGTGTTCAAAAAGTTAAGTGGTGTATAGCTGATTGTTTAAAAAGCAAAAAGAGAAGAATGAGGAGGAGGCTGGTGGTGAGTGAGGGTCGAAGAGAGGATGTGAGACAGACCCGAGGGATAATGAGTTAGGTTATTAAAACTAATGTTCAGATTAAAGTATTTTGCAAGAACAGTAATTTGCCCCCTCTACATTCATGCATTTGACATTTGCGGCTTGGGTTATTTGCCAGTTTGCCGGGATCAGTTAACTGGGAATATTTTTGGAGTTTGTTGAATGATCGCAGAAACTTTGGGTCGCATAAATCATACAGTATATAAATATTAGTAATACATAATATTTGTTCATGTAAGTGCATATTAAATGCCTTGGCTTGAGTTCACCACACATCTTCACATTCGCAGGGATCAGCTGCTGATGGATTTATCAAGTCTTTGGTTACTGTCAGTCTTTCATCAATACAAAAACCATGGTGAGCAAATTAGGACAACTGTTCTTCAGCATGCAAGGTCATTGATTAATACTAAGCTGCACCAAAAAGTAGGGTGCAAATCATGTGCTGGTGCATTTAAATCCATACGTTACTTTATAGTTTTTGTAATAATTCTAAAAAACAGAGAATAGTACATATAAACCTTGCTACAGGTACTGTAGGTGTGTCCAACTACTGACTGGTAATATACTTTTATTTGTACTTTTTACTTCTCTACATTTTGTGTCCAGTCTTTGCACCGTGTATTTGTTTTGCACTACATGTTTGCATCTGTGCACTTTGCTGCACTGATTATATCTTACCTTTCATCTTACCTTAAGCGATGCTAGGCACACCAAGCCCAGCCAAAACTTGCTTGTAATCGCAGCTGGCTTTGTGCTACATGCTCTTATAACATAGTCACTATTTAAATAAGGAACCTTTTGGAGGCAAAGAACCGAAACATTTATGCAAGGCTTTGAGTGGTTTAAGCCGCTTATACCACTTTCACCAAACATTTGTACTTGAAAACATTTTTTTTTCGTGTTTGCAAACAAAAAAAATGAATGAATTAGTAGAACTACTACTAAAACTTAGGGATGTTAGGGTAACAGGGCATACTGCCTTTTCCTTCCCGGAAAACTGTATCTTGTGGAAACTCTCTCACGCGAGTTTGTTTAGTTCCATATAGCCGAATAATCTTGTTCTTTAAAATAGCGCTGGAATACCGTATGCCATAGTGAAATGATGGGACTTAAAATTAGATACCGCCTAAGTGTCTCTTTCTCCCACGGTCGTTTCAGATTCGGGAAGGGGTTTCGGTAATGTTACCTATGGACGTGGCACTTTCACTTCCTGCATGACGGCACTCACATGAGTATGACAGCGTGAGAGCATGACGTCAGAGAGGATCTCATGCCCCAGTGAAGACACCCCCCCCCCCATAAATAAGGATCACTAATAATAATAATATACTGTATCTAATGAAGATTCTAGTCCTGTATCAAACAAACATTCTATCATATGGTTTTTTTTGTGAAACGGTACCCTTTAGAGGTATTGTATTTATTTTAAATGATGAAATTTTTATTATTCTAAAATTATTTCCAGTTCTCCCGACCCCCACCCACAATCTGACTCCTTCTGAAGGTAATATGAATATTCCATGTACAGATACTGTAGATATCCTGCACAATGATGCTCTTCAAAAATGATCTTGGCTGTAGATATTTGGACATTTTGTAAGGTAGCGTAATGGGGAGTCATCAAAGTGTAGTGTAATTTCTATTTCATTTTACTTTGCTGAGATTGTGAATTGTGACAGTACA
>JAODKM010000042.1:17326585-17336644 GCA_026780845.1 Petrocephalus sullivani
GGCCAGCCCATTGCAGGGCACACTCACATATTAGCCACAGCGCATAGCCATATGCATACCCAAAAGCTGAATTCAACATGCCTGTCAGCTGTAGGACTGATCGCTGGTTTGGGGTTGCTATCTCGAAACCTCTAGAAGTATAAAAATCAGGTTGAAAAACAGTAATAAGTACTTTAACAGTGACAGACAATAGTGTTTCACACTAACTAATAATACGACTAAAAGCAATGGATAACAATACTACATTTTCTATGCAACTACACTAATTATTCCATGAATGTTACACTACACAGCCAAAAGAATCTCTTTGTCTAACATCTCATTCAAACACCAAGGGTACTAATATGGGGGATGGTGGTGGCCTAGTGGTATGAGGCCTGGTACCCCCCCACCTACCGTCCCAGAGCAAGACCCTTAACACCAAGTTGCTCCAGGGAGGTTGTAGTCCCTGTAATGTACTGTAAGTCACTCTGGATAAGGGTGTCAGCTAAATGCCATTAATGTAAATATGAAGCTGGTTTTCACTTTACTGCTCTAAGAAGCTTTACTCTTCTGGGAAGGCTTTCTACTGGAAGATTACTGATTCAACGATTGGTTCAAAGAGATAACCAATCAGATTGTAGAGGAGGTCCAACCAATTAAAGAAGGCAGGACCAAGACATGACTGGTTGGTCAGACATCTGACTCAAGAACTGACTGGTTATCTCTCTGAAACAGTTATTTTGCAAAGTTACAGAGTTCATCAGTACAACCTGTTTTACTGCCAGCATTTGTTCATGTAGATTGCATGCATAATAATAAGGCTGTATCAGCAATGGGTAGGGGTAAATTAGACAGTACCACAAATTATATAATTATATGCAGGGGTGGCACAGTGGTGCAGTAGTTAGCGGTTAGTAGTTAGTTGGTATATGCTCTGGACCCCCAGCAACCATGAATAGAAAAAGTGGTTACAGAAAATGCATAGATGGATATTATTATATGCAAGATATAAAAGGGGCAAATTGAGTAGGTAGAAAAAAATCCCCATAAAACACTGCAAAGTTTACAATTGTGTTCAGAAAAGGCAAAAATAAGCGATTCTACTATATATATTTGCTTTCAGATCCATCTATTTCCCAACAGCCTAACAGAGTACATGGTCATGGGAATTTACCACCATGCCGTTTTCAATCTTGACAAGATACCCTTAGCACTGGACTCGGGATAGAGAAATAATGACACCTTCTGGTTTGCATTCACTTGGAAAGAAATCGGCTGTGTTTTTCCAATTAATGATATAAGGATTGTACCCAGAATTGTATGCGCGACCCTGAATAGGATATTCGTTTACAGAAAATGGGTGGATGGATTTCTCTGGGATGGAGAAGGGGCCCTGCTGACACCCACCTATTAAAAAACTAGAAACATTAATAGAGACTTCTGTTTAAAAAGTATTAAAACAACACGTCAATTTGCTCGTTTACAACGGGAAAGTAAAAGGAAAAAAATACACGCGGTCGATTTATCAATCACCAGCAGAATCTTTTTCAAAACACGGAGCCCGTACCACATGATCACGTAAGGACCGGGGGGTTGTGGCTACCCCTAGGCTTTCTGATGACTAGTAAGGGATCGTTATATTTCTGGCATTTTATAAACATTTAGTCAAGTTTTAAGAAGTCGCTGCGGTCTGTAAAAAGAATGGCGTGGAGAAGCTCTCGAAAACCTTAATGCGCAAGCTGCGCTTAATTAAGAATAAAACGAGATTAATCGGGACCTAAATTTAGGTCTGCTGTTATACCGTGATTTAATAGACGCGCAACTAATCACGCGTACTTAGGCTAATCATCTACGCTTATATAAACCTACATTTGGCTTTAATTGAGCAATGCCGCTGCTAATCAGCGAGACCTTTCGCAGTGTATACCACATACCAGAATGAGGTTTCTCGGAAGCTTGCTAATGGTTCTCATTAGTTTGTTCTATCGTTCCATAACGGTAGACTCTTTTCCTGCCGTGTTGACATACAGTGGTTTCCCTACAATTCGTCAGCAGGTTCTGAATCCATCAAGCCAGTTAAAACTAGTTGATGGTGCTCTAATCCATCCTCCGCAAATCAACCCGGGGATCGCTGTTGGTGAGCCGTATCCTTCTCCAACACCAAAACCTCCCCAAGTGTCCCAGAACCCTATAACTGTGAAATGCCATGCAACAACGATAGAAGTGATCATTAATGCAGACTTGTATTCCACGGGCACCCTCATCAGTGGCTCGGATCTGCGGCTAGGGTTGGATGCCCTTTCGCCAAGTTCTTGCTTTGCTGTTGCTTCTGGGGAGGCAGAATTCACAATTCATGCTGAACTGAAGGATTGTGGCACAAAGCTGTGGGTAAGCACCTGCAAGTGGCGCTGACTGCACAGACTAATTCTGCTGGTGTGCCATTGAATGTCCTTTAGCCGTAGCATTCTGCTTGCGTCTCAGTTCACGGCAGATGACCTGATATACACCAACAACCTTATATATTCCCCTGTGCCTTCTGATGGTGTTATTCGACTGGAAGGAGTGGTTGTTCCTGTAGAGTGTCACTATGGAAGGTGAGTGGTTTTCTGCACTGGTGTTTAGCCCACAGCTGCTGCTTCTGATTGTCCTCTGTGCTGGCTCATAACAGGAGGTACGACGTAAGCAGTGCTCTGCAGCCAACTTGGGTCCCCTTCATTGGTGCCGGCTCGGCTGAAGCGATCCTTGACTTCTCCCTGATGCTCATGTCCAGTAGGGCACTCTTTAGAGCTCCTTTGTCCAACTCCTGACTCCGGGTGTCGTTTTGGCAGAACCTTTGCTTGAACTAAATTTTCAACAATCCATCTTTCTAGGTGACTGGCTTTCTCAAAGGTCCTCTTCCAGCTACCTCCCTGGTGAGATGATGTACTTTGAAGCCTCTGTTCTGGCCAGTCACATGTCCCTTCGTGTATTTGCGGACTACTGTATAGCCACCTCGGTCCCTGATTGGACTGCCCATCCCCAGTATTCATTCATTGAGAATAGTGGGTAAGTATCCCACGTGGGGCGTATTCAAAACGAAAATGGTGTGCGATGTTTTGTTGCAGTTTCTAGATTGAATGTTTCAAAACTGACGCTCGTTAAATGAGACGTTACTTGGCTTGTACAATTTGGGGGGTGTGTGCATGTTTTATATTGTTGTGGGAACCCTGTGTTTCTAACACACCCATGTAAAGCGCCCTGGGACAACTGTTGTGAAGGGTGCTATATAAAAGTAAACTAAATTGAACTGAATTGGGGAAAAACCAGTTATTTTCTACCTTTTGGGGTCCCCATAAGGATAGTGTTTTTTTTTATGTAAAATTGGTTGTCTGCAATGAAAATTAAAAATGGCAAAAGGTGTAATTTGTTTGATTACTTATGGTTAAGGTTAGGGCTGGGTATGAGTTAAGGGTATCATACTTGGGATCAGTTATGCTCCATAGGAATGAATGGCATGTCCCCATAAAGAGAGGTGTGTGTGCCCTGCAGTGTTAGAAGGCATTGCCCAGTTTCCTTGGTTTCTTGGAATATTACCCCCACTCATACCTGAAGTCTCAGGATGTGCCACCTCTTATGCAATGGTTTTAACTACAGGTGTAATGTGCCATGCATTTAAAGCCTAGTGTTCAAGCCTTGTCTTGCATGGTCCTGTTTCTGTACTCTGCCATTGTGAATCCACCTAGGTGTCTGACTGATGGCAAGCGCACAGGTTCTTGCTCGCTCTTCCTGCCCCGATTGGAGAATGACAAGCTTCGATTCCAGTTGGAAGCTTTCAGGTTCAGCCAGAAAGCTAGCAACTTGGTAAAGTTTTTTTTTTTTTTTTTTTTTTTTTTAATTTTTCAAAGGTCTTCTCTTCAGTGACTTCTGGAGCACTGACCATTTTCCTTCTGCAGCTGTTTATTACATGTCACTTGAAGGCTGTCCCTGTAATGAATATGGACTCCACCAGTAAGGCATGCTCCTTCATTGAGGATGGGTAAGCTCCCAGTGTGCTGAGTCTTAATGAGTGGGAAGATCCTCCCTCCAAGTGAATCTTCCATATTAAGGCTTGCAGTCTGTGATCCTGCTTCTCAGCTGGAAGTCTGCAGATGGAAATGATGGGATGTGCGACAGCTGTCGGGTGTACATGGAATCCCAGGGTGGTTCCTATGACCAATTCAAGACCCCCATGATGTATGGAGGGGTGTGGAAGAGGCAAACTGCCAAAACGAGCAACGTAACTGGTAAGCTGACATTATCTGGGTCCTACTGAAGGCATGGTGTGGTCTTGACACGTGTGTCTTTCTCTTTCAGAGTGGTATAAGGCCACAACTGTGGGCCCTGTAACAATCCTCCCCTCCATGGGTGGGTCATCTTCAAATGTGGTGAAGCAGAAAACCTGTTTGGGTTCTGAAATGCAGCGGATTGCCTTCAATGGTTCGGTCTCAACGACTCTGGCTCCCATCACGACTCTAGAAGCATCAATATCTCATTAGATCACATCTCTCCCAATGACCAAAAGTGTCATTGGGGGGGGGGGAACCTGACTGGACTAGAGCAGAACAGGAATGCTGTCTGGTTCAACTAGCTTTCCCTGGTTGGTCAATACAATGCAGCCTTTCGATGATGTCAGAGACTTGACTGTACATTAAAGATCTGTTTGGTGACTGATGGCTCTGTTGCTTAACTTGGGCTAATGGGCTGTGGAATTGTAGCATTTCTGAAACTGCTGGGAAAGATCTATGTATATTATGGTCCTCGAAGCAGTTCACCTTCCTGCTCAGGCTCCAAGTTCGGGAAAGTACTGTAGGCTGAATTTGGAACTGGGTTGGTTGGGGGGAGTCATCCTATGAAGCAAATTTTGTGGAAAATGCCCCAAATGGAGGTTAAAAGGAAGATGTAGTAGCTCAAGCTCATGACTAGTTCTATAAGGTTTTTATTTTTACGGTTAGCCTGCATTACAATTAAATGTGTAAACATTTTACCAGTTGTAGGCTCACATACAGCATGGGCACCCAGATAATGGCCTACAATGGCTTTCAAGTTTTATGGCCTCGGAAGGTATAAGTTGGCCATATTACAAAGGCGAACCAGAGGTTCAAATCTGCGCCCACACACCCAAGACTCGCCAGAGCACATGGGAGACCAGCGTTCCAAGTCTTGACACTTGGATGCAGAGGCCCAGGGAAGAAGGTCCTGATAATTTAGGGACCCAGCACACTGGGGGAAGACAGATAAGGGGTGTGTGTGTGTTGGGGGGGGGGCTGCAGTTTCCTGAATGAACCCTCACACTCACCCACAATCTGTGGATTAGAACAAAGAGCAGTTTCAAAATGCATGCCATATATGTGTATTTGCATGTATGTTTTCATTATGCCGCATCAGTATTTAAACATGTTTGATGTGACTTTAAGCAATCACTATGGTTATGTATTACTCTTATAAATGTCCCATAACTTGAACATTTATATATATGGATATACACTATGGTTGCCCAGCCACATGCTCGTGTGTCAGAGAAATTGGGAATGAGTGTAAGTGGTGTAACCACGAGACTCTCTCCGTCCAAGAGCAGAGTCGCTAGGTTAGAGTGAAACTGTTTGCTGGACAAACAGCCTACCCCAGACTAACTAGCGATACTGTATGAGTGAATTCCATTCGTATTCTGGACCTAAATCGTCCAGCAATTGAGTAATTGAGACTCCTATCATAGACTTTGGAACTACCCAAGCTTAATATTTCATAATTACCAATAATTCCCCTAAACATCAGTGGAATCCCACCTCCATTTGAGCGGTTATCTCCTTCTGTGTAATGTAATTTCTGAATCTGTATAGAAAGTTTTGCAACATCCATGCTCTACAACACATTTCAAGTAGGCCCATGGGCCTTCATCGTTAGGATAGCCATCAATGCCATCACCAATAAGCATTTCTGTAATAAAAAGCAAACCTGCAATTTAGTAGACATATCCTTTATTCCCATAGGTTTATGACTGGGGGGCAGTAGTCTTCTGAGTGCCAAGCATGCTTTGTGGATAGGCAAAGCAACGGCATGTCAGGCTATGTGTTCAGAGTCTACGTCAGGGCTCTCCAGTTTTGGCCCTGAAAGGCCAGAGTGCAGATTTCCCTGCTTAGACATGGCTAAACCTGGCAACTCAAGATGTTTGAGCAGGGAAATCAGCAAGTTGCGTTTGATTCTGGCCTTCCAGGACCGGAATTAGGAAATCCTGCCCGGAATTATACAAGAAGTTTCGTCTGCGGGCGATACATATGTAAGGATATGAGAGGCTGAGAACAGGTGTTCTAATAAACTTTAATCAAATCAGACTTCACAGATCTCAGGGAAACATTAGGCTGTTGAATAAGTCATGGACTGGCATGAGGAACAGTATTGCTGGTGAAGGTCTTCGCCAACTGGAAAGGAAGTGGGATTCTGTGCAAAAGCCAATCTACACTTACGGAAACGCCAACGTAAAGCCAGCAGCATTCATCTCGTTCATATTATGCGCAATTTAATTACGATAAATCTTTGTCATTGTCGCTTTCGCAAGGAACAACGAAATTGAAGGTGCAGTCGACTGTTTGGCATAATAAAGACTACAAAATAGGGAAAAAAAATGAACTTAAAGAAATGTTACCCATTTTTTAAACAGGTTTCATAGAATTGCACTAGCAGTATTTACAGATTGCACTGATTACACGTTACTGCTAGAGATCGTCAGAGATAAATATCTGCAATGACCAAATTCTCTAATCAATTTGAATTCTGTCTAGTTTTAGCCCAATACAGGCAGTTCCCCATTGATTTGAAAATGTGAAATTATACTCATGCTGGCATTGATGTCTGGTTGCTCTTAAGCCAGATATTACATTTCCATCAATGAAGTACCAGAGGCACATTTCAACTACCTTCATATGAAAAACAAAATCAGCAACATCTAACTTTACACAACACTCGTCCACCCC
Source organism: Petrocephalus sullivani (assembly GCA_026780845.1). Lineage (NCBI taxonomy): Eukaryota > Metazoa > Chordata > Actinopteri > Osteoglossiformes > Mormyridae > Petrocephalus > Petrocephalus sullivani. Next base: position 17,333,554 of record JAODKM010000042.1, read on the forward strand.
AACAAACAGCTTGAGGCCGATACATTTTTTTAAAAGGACAATTACACAATTGTTTCTGAACACCAGATATCTTGAGAACCTCTAAACTGCAGTCGCCGATTGTCAAGTTCCCGCCGGCCCCTCTTCCTGACCTGCACAGTCTGCCTGTAGCGGAGAAACAAAGCAAAAGATGATTTCTCAGAAGCACCAAGGAGTGTAAACCTAGCAGAGCGACAAACGCAGCAGAGCCATGCAGGGCCCAGCGCCTTCTGTAGCAGGTGACAGCTCTCGGACAACAGGATCAGACTCCAGCAGCGAGCCCTGTGGGCCCTGCTGGTCGAGACATGGGTGCACAAGCCGGGGAAGTGGTATCTTGGGGCTCTAATCACCGGCCAGGTCATGCACAGGCCCCCAAGAGCAGCAACGGGCCTCAGATGCACTCCAAGATCAGCACCAATATGCATTTTCAGCACCAACTATCCACCGGCTTTTGTAACAACACTTCTTTCACACCCCAACCGACCCCAGCCCCCTACATACATTACACAACTGGGCAGATAAATTCTAATAATCAGATTAAAATTCTACTCCCTGAAAATGAAACACACACACACACATACAATCATACTAGCACCAGTCTCTGATGTCATCATATCCAATACCCGTGAGTTTCCATCTGCTTTTGGGTATCAAAGCATCCAACTGGTGGATCACAGCACCACAAATTAACACGCCCACCCGTCCAAACCCTAGGGTACCTTGTCCACTTTTCTCGCATGCAGGGGAAAGCCAGAATCTGGACTGGGACCTTCATTTTTGCAAGGAAGAAACACCCACATGGCGTGTACTTCAGACTCACACTGGCGAGGATGATTAACTGTTAAGACAAAACAGATAAAATGCAGTCAGCAGGCAAAGTACAGAAAAACAAATCATTAGGATTTAGGCTGTGTTTACGCCATCATCTTAATAATGAAAGATACATAAAGATCACCTGTTATTACTTGAGCTTCAACTTCCTTGCAGGTTTAGGAAAGGCAGGAAATATAGGACTATCCTACAGCCAAATGTCTGTACCCACTGACTGTGTGCACCTTGTTCTGAGAGGGACATTAAAATATTTGCATCAGATATGCAACAGGACAAAATTCTCAAAAATATTACATTTTGCCTTGTACAAAACCACCATCCTATGGGTACGATCAGCCTTCCTATGGGTACCTAACACGTAACAGCCATTACCAAACAATTTTCGCCCGACATGGCTCACACACTGCTGCATTCTTCCCAAAACGGAATTCATGGACCGATGTTTATGATACAAAAAGGCTTTCAAATGTTTGGTATCATTAACAAAATATTTATATTGCATTGATTTCATACAAATCTTGATATGTTTCAGTATCAATATAAATTTAAAACAAATATAATAATTCATGTGTTAGAAGGAAGTCAATATGAGCCTGTGAAAAAATTACTGCTATTAAAAATATTGCATCTCTGTTGGTTACTGGAGTCTAATTATGCTTTCAGTTACGATCTGGGTTAATTCCCATTGATGGCATCTTCTGAGTGCTTAATCTATTCAGTGTTGTGGTGGGGTACAAAGGACAGCACAGGGCACTAGCCTGGGGTACACCCTGGATTGCTCATGTGTGCGTCAACTATTAGACATGTTTTGGGGTGTAAGGAGAAGTGTACAAGCTGTTTTATTGTAAACTTAAAAAACTAGCCATTTTGAATTTAAGCTGAAAAAGTATTACGTTATTCCCCTATCCCATCTTCATTAGCTTACATTCGTACAAAACAGTATAGTTATATTACCAAAGCTTCATTAAGAGAAGAGAAATCGGTTAAACGTGTACCTGAGTGAATTTTACATTTTCTTGCAAACGTCCTCCCTCAGTCTCACAGCAGAAAGTTCAGCCGGTTCAGGCAGGGGCTCGACAACGATACCATCTGCATCCGTATTCAGTGGCTCGGGAAGAGGCAGGTTGTGTCGTTGGGCCAAGTTGTGCAGGACACAACAAGCTATCACGATATTGCACACCTTAGTCGGGTGGTATATCAGAACACCAGCCGACCTGTCCAAACAGCACCACCGGCTTTTCATACAGCCTATGGCGCGTTCTATCACTGAATGTGCCACTCTGTGCGCTTCATTAAAGCGGCGCTCCTCTTCAGTGCATGGTTGGTGGAAAGGGGTTAACAGCCAGCGCTTAAGTGGGTAAGCGCCGTCTCCTGTGAGTGGCACAAGGACATATCAGTCAAAGGGAAACATGTACACAAAAACTCAGGCATATACCTCATATGATGCATGTGTGTGTATATCCAACTCACCAATCAGCCACCCATCTCGAAGTGCCCCAGCCTCAAGATTACGTCCTACACTGCTCTTTTGTAGAATGAAAGCATCGTGCATGGACCCAGGCCATCGTGCAACAACATTTGTTAAAACCATGTTGGCATCACAGATGAGCTGCACATTGATGGAATGAAACTGTTTCTGGTTGAGAAAAGTAGCTTCATTCTCTGATGGTGCCTTTATGGCAACATGCATGCAGTCCACAGCCCCGACGACATTAGGAAAGCCGGATATTGCCGCAAATTGCGTTTTGATGTTTGCCTGTACATCCACGCCGCAGGGAAACTTAATATGCTGTTTTGACAGCCGGTTAATTCCAGCCACTACCTGAGGAATAAAAGAGCTCAGTGTGGGCTGGGATATCCCCGACTTGTCCGCCAGTTCCCGCTGATATGTCCCCGTCGCCAAAAACCCGAGTGTTGTCAGTACTTGGAGCTGGACGGGAACTGCATGGGTTCGGGATGTAGGCCGCTCCAGGGCCGGGGCCAGTTCATTGCACAGTTCCATGAGAATCGCTCTCGGCAGCCTAAAACGACTGATAAGCCACGAATCATCTTCAGAAAAATAATCATAGCGATCTCTAAATACGCGCTCCCGTCGTATTCGGGAGCGCGCAATATCCTCCAGCAAGGCTAAATAAGCCATGGTCCTGCGGGTATTAAACCCTAATCACACTCACGGGGCTCTCATACTGTACTGCGGGTATTAAACCCTAATCACACTCACGGGGCTCTCATACTGTACTGC
>JAODKM010000042.1:17336744-17364714 GCA_026780845.1 Petrocephalus sullivani
AATCACACTCACGGGGCTCTCATACTGTACTGCGGGTATTAAACCCTAATCACACTCACGGGGCTCTCATACTGTACATGGCGGCGCCTACTTTGATTTCTTCAGTACGCACACCTGTAACAAATTACACGAAATAAATATACAGGCATACACAGTCATTCGTTTACAACCATGCCGTTTCACTCGAGGCGAAAACAATGTTAGTTATAATCAATTATGCGCACGGGGGAGGGGGGTGTATTGCAGGCAGCGCAGAGTTATGGGTAAACTTCTGATGAACGGGCTAAAATGTGTTATATGGTATAGTGGTCAGGCAACATAATCTGCTAATTTCAAAGTGCTTTTATTTAAGTCATTTACAAAACATGCATTTAAAAGTAAAAAAGCGAACTGGGCCGGATACGGCCGCCAGTTGCCCATATTTTTAAACCAGCCGTTTCCAGCACGGTTAAGGTGTATGGGTTATTTAATCCAATACAAATTTCTTAACTTTTAAACAGATTGGGTGTAGATGCATGTTAATACAACCAATAGTGCATCAGATACGCTCATTTACGATGTTTTAACATACCTGAGACACAGCCAAGCACGTGCAGCCTCCCCCGCTTACTATGAAAGAAATCGCAAAAGCCCGGAACCGGAAATGAAGCAGCGGAAATTCTTATGTCGTCATAACTGAAAAGCAGCCTATCCGGGCACAAGGCAGATACCGGTAAATTTGGTATCGATCCGATACCGAGTAAACACAGGGCCAATATCACGATACCAATACTTCTTACTTACAGAGGCAGCTTATGTACAATGTAGGGGTCAGCAATGCATCATTAATATGCTAAATCTGATTTAATTTTCAAAACCACCAAATGATTTTGTGATTTCTGCACTCCACATTTAATTAGTTCATCGTGTGCCTGTTTTAGATTTAAGTTTTTAGTAAAATGAAAATGTTTTTTTATTGTTGCAATGAACTAAATTTAAAAACTTAAAACTTAAATTGCCTTTTTCAAATTACTTATTTAGAAACAACAATAATAAAAAATCTCCCTTTGATTACACTTATCTGCTTTTGTAAACAGTGCAAACAAAGTGCACACAGTTATTTCTGAAAATTAAAGTAAATAAAGTGCAAATAACTATTAATTGGCTCTAATTCTCAGCGTTTGGCTCCAGCAGAGCAAGGGGTAGAAGGAGAAGCAAAGTGAGCTGCAAGATGCAGACGGAGCAGTGTTTGTTTGCACAGATTTCTACTTTTGGGAGTGTACAGGAGAAATATTGGAACAGTATCGATCCAATCATGCTAGTATTGATACTATCGATATTTAGATCGATTCGCCCACCCCTACAAAGCAGGGAGCAAGCCGTGATGGGGCACTAGCCCATCACAGGGCACACTCACATACCATTTCTAATCATATTTTCCCCCTAGACGGCCGGTCTATTTGAGTTACATCAGTGAGAAATCCATTTTGTATTGTTGGCTGAAAGTAGTATGGTTGAAGACCCCTGGTTGTTTGCTAGCCAATTAAATAAATAATAGATACTTTATTGATCCCAGTGGGGAAATTCTCTTCTCACCTCTCCCAACCTTGCTCAGCCAGGGAGCTGGGGGTTAAGGACCTTGCTCAAGCACCCAGACATGCCAAGGCTGCTTGAACCAGCAACCTTCCAATCACAGGGAGAGAGGCTTAACTGGCTGAGCCACACTTTTCCCCCAAGCACGTTGCGAAAGAAGTGTGAAATGATAAAATTATACCATAAAAAAGAATCAATGGTGCTTAAAAGTAAATTGAAAACCCATTATGTCTCTAAATCAAAAAGTGTCATAACTTCATGTCAGCATAAACCTGTGACAGTGGTGATATGCCAACTTGACAGAGGAGTTCGCAACGTCAGTATTTATGGCAGCTACAAAAGTTGGAATGAACCTTTATAAATGTATTTGTCATGATATGTCAGCTAACGTATAGCCTTATGAAGAACACCCTTAAGTGCTACTCAAGATGCATCAAAAAGTCTTTGTGCCCATCTGTGTACACTGTATATGCAAAATATAAAAGCAAAGTAAATAAAAACGATTTAAAGAGAGAATGGGCGTCACTGGATGTGACCCAGATACAATTAATGTAAAATGTTTGCGAGCCACTCACTATTATCAGGATATCATTAATTGTAAGGCACAAAGACGACGTGCATCTAGCCTCTTCTCTGTTCTAGCGCCTAGTTGTCCTAACAGCTGAGTCACTGGGTGTCTTCAAATGATGACTAAAGACCTACCTCTTTCAGAAAGACCTGGTTTGGCACTTCTGGTATTATACTCTTTAAAATAAAGTAACAGTATCAGACAGATAGTATTCATAGCCTGGGTTTTATTGGACCAGTATCAGGAAATGTTCTCTAATGGAGTCGTAAGTCATTCTGGCTAAGGGCATCTGCCAAATGCTATAAGTGTATGGATTTGCAAACGTTGTAACACTGAAGCAAATAAAAGCGACTAAAAGTAATCTGCTGATCGATGCATTTTGTCCCTGGATGTGCGGTTTTCATTGAGCTGAAGGGACTGTCTCAGTTGTTTCTTTGTGCTTTCCGCTCTTGATGTCCGTGATGCTGAGCTCACAGACCGCTGCCTCTCAAGTTCTCTGCTGGTCCCCAGTTATACAAAGTCATACAAAGTGGCCGTTTTGTCTAGCTTGAAAGCTAGGAGATCCTAGGCCTTTAGGATATGTTTCCAGGTGGACTTTTTTAAAAATTAAGACATTTTGCGAGTGCTGCAATGAGAATTTTCATTAATCTGTTGATTCTTAATGCTAATGAAATAATTACTATTCCTCAGAGCAGTGGTATCCTGCAGTATGTGTTAAATTGTACTGGGATGGAAACTGAATGTGGCACATGCAGCCCCACACAGAATATTTTTCCCCAGCACACCACTGGTCCTAACCCTCAGGACCGGGCACTGCCCCAATCACAAACCTTTCACCACAATCGAACACGAGTCTTATATCGATGCTGGGCCAGGTGCACACACCAAGCGACTGAGTGGAGCATAACCCACCCAAGGTTTTACAGCATGCAATCCGACAACACCGTTTTCACAAAAAGAAATCACTCATATTGGCTAAACACCGCTGCCGATCAGACAACAGTACCAGCGCCTTGAATTAAAATAATAACGAAAAGGATATTAAAGTTTCAAGGAATTTTATTTACACCAAGAAGCCAAAAAATCTCTACTTCAGAGGGATGAAACGGGAAGAGTGTGTGGCTCCAATGCCGGGACGTCCGTGTTTCACAGGTTTGTAGGTGATGGAGAACTCCCCTAGGTAGTGTCCAATCATCTCAGGCTGCGAGGGAACAAACCCATGAGGATGACAGAGCTCGGTACCCACACAAGCATGGCTGACACGCTCTCTCCCATCCTTACCTTAATTTCCACCTGGTTGAAGGTCTTGCCGTTGTACACGCCGACCATGGAGCCCACCATCTCGGGCAGGATGACCATGTCCCTGAGGTGGGTCTTCACAACCTCGGGCTTCTCCATGGGAGGAGCATCCTTCTTGGCCTTGCGCAGGTGCTTCAGCAGCGACTGCTGCTTGCGACGCAGCCCCCGGTTCAGCCTGCGCCGCTGTCGGGCGCAGTACAGCTGCATCAGCTGCTCGCTACAAAGCAGGGAGACCAGACACCGGACGTCCGGTAAGTTACTGTTCTCTAACAGGTACCGATGCTATTCAGGTACACGGCACTAAGCAACACTCCAGCATGGACACTGCAGCAGTCTGGGGAAGACAGGACTATACCAGAGACTTTACAGGCAAGGTGAGTCAAATATATGGCTTTTTGCTGCACTGAGCTAAACAACGCTGAATAAATAAGCCTGCAGCAGCTCAAACATTATCCATAGAAATCTACAAAAATAATGCAGGCGCCAGATGAAACAATATCACGAATCGGACATCACTATTACATTTATAGTCCTATACAATTTTAAGCACTCCCTGCCACCCTGCCATTTAAACAGGCAGGGGTGGGCAATCAGGGGTGTATGCAGGTTTTTGGGATAACCTTTAGATCAGCTGTTCAATCCCAGGTGTGAGGACTCTTCGGCCAATCAGTCCTCTAATCAGTAACCTAATTAGGGAGTTGCACTGAAAACCCGCCACACACACCGGCCCTTTGCGGGTAAGATTCGTCACCTCTGTTCTAAGGCATTAACTTTATAGTACAAACGTTTGACTTTTCCACTCGCCTATGTAAGTACGTTAAAGTTATCAGAACTGGTTAGCCAAAAACATCTAATAACAGTACTTATATGGACGCATTAATAACACAGCGCTACTGGCCAATTTAAGTGCATCCTATCTGTCGTAACTCCATACTCAAACCGAAAGCACGCGTGCAAGATCTACTCCCAAAATCGGGGGGAAATAACTCATTTGTTCAGTGAAAATCAATTTTGAGTGCAGGGTATAGAGCAGTGCAGCATGTCCCACAGAGTCAGCCTTACTCACTAGGACATGTCCAGCAGCTGGTCCAGATCCACACCTCTGTAGGTGAATTTGCGGAAGGTGCGCTTCTTCTTCTGCTCCGCGTCCGCTTGCTGCAAACCAACAGCAAATAAAGCGAAACCCGATGGCACAGAGAGCAGCACACACAGCTACTTACCAGCTAAGTTTCATTATGCACTGGACAAACACTCTTACTGTAATCACCGGCTTTTCTGATTAAATTTCTATTAAAGAGCCAGTTATTTTACATTTATTTTCAAGTGACGGCGTCAGTACGTGTTTAAGATGTATGCTGCTTGTTTTAACTTGACTTAATTTGTATTAGTTTCGTACGATGGACTCGGATTATGTTAGCTGGCCGAAATAACACCCACCATGGTTCTCGATAGGCTCGGAAAGGGCAGCGCTCACTCGGCCCACTTCCTCGTTTCCATCGGAAACGCCTAGTAAACGAGAGCAGTGAGACGACGGCCTTCATTCTGAAAGGAAGCTAAAAGTGAATAGCGCCACCTTCTGGTCTGGAGTGACGACAGCGCGATCGTCTCCCCGAGCAGTGGCTTCCAAGGCACTAAAATGGTAAATGCTTAGAAGATGGATACATACATGGATGGATAATTGTAACCAAAAATTTTTACAGATGCCACTGATGGAATGGGCAAACCTACAGCCCGCTTACATCTAAACCATGACACGTCCTTTGACACCATCGCGGCAGGAATCCGTGTGTTTTTGCTAGACTCCCCTGTGGGGAATATGAGCGTAGCAAACATATCTCATTCAGTAAACAGCTGAGACATTGTAAGTTATTTGTAAAAGACATTTTCTTACCAACAATGGATTACATAATTCAATCCTAAGTTAGTTGCATTTTTTTCAGGAATTGTAATATTAAACACTACAGTGGTTAGCACTGTTGCCTCACACCTCTGGGACCAGGGTTCGAGTCTCCACCATGGCTCTGTGTGTGTAGGTACTCTGGTTTCTACCAACAGGCTGAAGTTAATTGGCGTTACCAACTTGCCTGTAGGTGTGCATATATGAATGATTGGTGTGGGAGTGTGTCCTGCGATGGGCTGGCATCCCATCTTGGGTTGTTCCTTGGCTTGCCCGTGTAGCCTCCAGGGATAGGTGGGCCTGAATAGGACAAGCAGGTGCAGAAAATGGATGGATGGACAGATATTTTGAGTGTGTCCTCGGAATTGCTGTCCACCCCTTTGAAAGGCTGACCCTAGATCAGCCACATCACAACCCTAGTTTGCCTCATGATAGCTGTGGTTACGCTTTGCATGTCCGTCCTTTCGTGATGAAATATCAAATGAATGAATATAATTTTAGAATATTAAAATCTATTTTTGAGGTACAACAATGTCAATGTTTCTATATGTAGGTCAATCAAATGTGCATCAAATACTCACTATAGATAGAAATGTTCATCTTGTCATGCTTCTTTCCTCGATGGTGGACATGCATTAATGCACGGCATTAACCCAATTTCATGTGAGCTCAGGGTCTGCAACTTGCCGTTATTCTGTACGTTACTAAATCAAACATTTGTCTACACTATCATGTCCTTGTCCACCCTGCCATGTGTTTGTCTACCGTATAGTCGTCTTGTTTTATCAAAATAAATCAATCATTTCTTTTGGCCAATAAAACATAATTGATTTGTTTATAAAAGTTTTTTGTTCATTAATATATTCTGTTCATTTGAGTACAGTGAGCTTATTGTCATGTTCAAGAATCCAGCTTGAGATATGAGTTTTGTGACATGGTACATTATTCTGCCATTAGATGCTAGCACACTGTGGTCATAAAGGGATGGACATGGTAAGCAATAATATTCAGGTACTGTAGGCTGTGGCATTTAGATGATGCTCAGTTGATACTAAAGCGCCCAAAGTGTGCCAGGAAAGTATCCCCCACACTATTACACCACCACCACCAGCCTGAAATGTTGATGCATGGTCCAGGCAACATTTTCCAGCCTTCTCTTGTGCAATTTTGGTGAGCCTGTGTCCACTGTAGTCTGTTTCCTGTTCATAGCTGACAGGAGTGGCACCCAGTGTGATCTTCTGCTGATGTAGCCCATCTGCTTCAAGGTTCGATGTGTTACATGTTCAGAAATTCTCAGAGGTGTCAATTTCAGTCCAGAAAGTAAAAATCCAGACCAGGATTTTATTTCAACCAATCAGTTGAGCCTAAAAAGTCACAGTCACAGAGTGCTCAACTAGTTGGCTGAAACAAAATCCTGGTCTGGAATTGTACTTTCTGGATCTGAAATTGACACCTCCTGGAGATTCTCTTCTGCATACCTTGGTTGTAACAAGTGGTTATTTGAGTTACTGTTGCTTTTCTGTCAGCTTGACCCAGCCTGGCCATTCTTCTCTGACCTCTGCCATCAACAAGGCATTTTCACCCAGAGACCTGCCCCTCACTGGCTATTCTTTCTTTTTTCGCCCATTCTCTGTAAACCATAAGGACGGTTGTGCATGAAAATCCCTCCTTTACTAGGTGTTTGACCATTCATGAGAAGCTCAAAGTAGAGCCGCTGCTCCTCTGCATCGAGAGAAGGCAGTTGGGGTGAGTTGGGTATCTATCTAGGATGTTTCTTGGACACCTCCCTGCTGCCAAAGTCCAACAGTCACAAAAACACTCTGTGAAATCCTGTAGGGACTGGTTAAGACCTCACCTTAACTCAATCAAGGTACACAACTAAAAATCAGCATTATGTAAATATATTAGACAAATTTTGCATGTATAGTTCTCACAAATAACACAAACGTAATCAAACACTTTGTGTGTGTATGTCTGTCTGGGAGTATTTTTTTTCCCATCTGAATCACAGCCTCTATAACTCTCTATAACTCTCATTCTCTATAACTCCTGAGTGTAAAAACAGACCTTTCTCAGAACGGAAGTTTTTGTCAAAGGAGTCTATTGAAACTTTGCATTTTCGCATGATGAGAGCTGTATCTTACTGTATTTTACCATTAGTAATACAAGTCTCAGTAATATGTTACCACAAGTACGAGTTATTTTAACACTTTAAACACTTTAGAAGTATTTTACCACTTTTGTTGGCTCGATTCTCCATGTGTAAGCTTCATATTTCAAGTGATCTGATGTCATAACCCACGGTTTCCTTAGCCTATTTTTATGCCGAAAGCAGTACACAATGTTAGTGGAGTCAAGATGTTACAGAGCAATGCAAAAGAAGAATATGCGTATATCTCAGTTACATAAGGCTTTGGCTGTCTAACCATGTTTTGGGACAATTTCCTCTTTGTAACTCTATTACATGTTTGCTGGATCAGCAGTAGTTTGACTCTTAGCAGTTTCTTGGTTCTCTTAATTATGCACACCTGTGTGCAGATGAATCACATCACCATTTAAAAGTTAGATTAGGCATCTGACAGCTGACAAAATACCGCATTTCCTCTTATAACACGTGTTTCTCATACAAACCACTTTGCTCATCCTCGGGTGCTTGTGACCTCTATAATCTGCTTAAATTAAGCCTTCATTACAGAAATGTCGTACAGATCTTACCTTTCACTGATTATGGTGTTGACACACTATGGCAGTCACATGCATTGTATTAAATAGATATTTAATTAATTAAAAGATAAAAAATACCAGTTATAGTGGTCTTATAGCACAGGAAAACAAGAACAGGGTAAAGAGGTCCTCAGAGTTTTAGCTGTCCACAATATTTGGTATTGACAAAGAAAAACAACTCATTCTTTAATTGTAATTTTTGATACTGATGGAATTATCTGTTAAAGTACTTACACAAGTAGCCTAATTATGTTTAATTTTATACTTCTTTAAGCTATAGTAATGTATTGAGACTTACTTCAGGACAAGGGTTTTTTCAGGCACTGGTCACATTTTCTATCATTTAGAATACAAAAATGTATAAAAGAAATCGTATTTTGTTCTGCTAATGCTGTCCCATTTAGTCTTTTGGTTATTTGTATGAATAATATAACTGACATTTTTATCCCAAAACTATGTTTTGTCTGGCAGACATGTTTTGTCCCAGATCTCAAGAATAGCTTTTTCAGGTGGGATATTTTTTCAATCCCCCCAGTGGAAAACATAAAAATCTGCAAATGCAATAAAAAAAAAAGCAAATATCCAAGAGTCTTATATTTGGTTTGGTTACTTATGGTTAAGGTTAGGGCTGGGGTTAAGGTGGTCATGGTGGTTATGCCCATAGAAATGAATGGAGAATCCCCACAAAGATATATTGTATTGTATTGGAGCACCTGCCTTTACACACACACACACATGAACTTTAATGACATCCCATTCTTAATACACAGGCTTTAATATGCAGTTAGCCCACCCTAGCAGCTATAATAGCTTCAACTCCTCTCTGAAGGCTTTCCACAAGGTTTAGGAGTGTGATTATAGGAAGTTTTGACCATTCTTCCAGGAGAGCATTTGTGAGGTCAGGCACTGATGTTGGACGAGAAGGCCTGCCCTACAGTCTCTGCTCCAATTCATCCCAAAGGTGTTCTGTCGGGTTGAGGTCAGGGCTCAGTGCAGACCAGTCAAGTTCCTCCGCACCAACTCATCCATGCCTTTATAGACCTTGCTTTGTGCACTGATGCGCAATAATGTTGGAACAGGAAGTTGGGAGTATGAAATTGTCCAAAATGGTTTTATATGCTGAAGCCTTAAGAGTTCCTTTCACTTGAACTAAGGGGCCAAGCCCAACCCCTGAAAAACAACCCCCCTCCACCAGACTTTACACTTGGCACAATGCAGTCAGACAAGTACCGTTCTCCTGGTAACCACCAAACCCAGACTTGTCCATAGGATTGCCAGACAGAGAAGTATGATTGGTCACTCCAGAGGACACGCCTCCACTGCTCTAGAGCCCAGTGGCGGTGTGCTTTACACCACTGCATCCGACGCTTTGCATTGCACTTGGTGATGTAAGGCTTGGATGCAGCTACTCAGCCATGGAAACCCATTCCATGAAGCTCTCTACACACTGTTCTTGAGCTAATCTGAAGGCCACACTAAGTTTGGAGGTCTGTAGCTGTTGACTCTGCAGAAAGCTGGTGACTTCTGTACACTGTGCACCTCAGCATGCACTGTCCCAGCTCTGTGTTTTACGTGGGCTACCACTTTGTGGCTGAGTTGCTGTTGTTCCCAATTGCTTCCTCTTTGTTATAATACCACTAACAGTTGATGTGGAATATTTAGTAGCAAGGAAATTTCACAAATGGACTTATTGCACAGGTGGCATCCTATCGCAGTACCACACTAATTCACTGAGCTCCTGAGAGCGACCCATTCTTTCACAAATGTCTATAGAAGCAGTCTGCATGCCTACATTGTAGGTGCTTGATTGTATACACCTGTGGCCATGGAAGCGATTGGGACACCTGAATTCAATGATTTGGAGGGGTCTCCCAATACTTTCGGCAAATAGTGTATATAAACCAAATTTGTGTATGCGTGTGCCAGTAAAATGCATTTTTTCCCTTTACAATATTTATCATGATTTACTGAGATCGCACTGATGCAGGAAGAGAAAGCATTTTGGCACAACACCTATCCAATTAGTGAAAAATACCTTCAAAGTATTAGAAATGGAGGTGACTATACATTTCCGATTACATATGATTTTGAAAACTCCCCAGTGTGAATATTGGTCATGTACACTTTTAGACACGTTTCGGAGTAATCACATAACATTAATAATTAAGATTAACAATATTTGCTATATAATAATGGAGATGACATGAATGCACATCCATATGCGATGCTATATTTATATTCCGTTATATTTAATTCATATATTTGGTTGTTTCATTGGACGGGCAATTTGTATAACATTAGATGAGTCTGATTTTCTGGTTGCAATATAAAGGTGCACAGGATATTAATAACGACGTGGAGGACGCTCGAGGCGGTATGCACCTTTAAATATGACGGCGCTCGGGTGCCGTGACGCGCTTCGCCTGGGTAGAGTGACGGTGCAGCAGCCAGCGTGATCCTCGCCTGTTATTGTGATCGCAAAAAAAGACAACAAAACACGTCGTTTGTGCAGTGTGGAAGAATAGAGGGCGAAGAAAAGCCAGTCATCATGACCGAGGCTTCTAAAACGCATGTCATCTTATTGTCCTGTGGCAGCTTTAACCCCATCACCAAAGGGCATATTTATATGTTCGGTAAGATTAACATTTTCCCTTTGTACCCCGGGGTTTCATTGACGATCTAGGCTTCGATCGCCGTTTTCGCGTCCTTTAGGAACATGTGTCTCGGCGTGTGTACGCATATTGCGGTATGATGGTGATACATGCGCTTTTTAAAACCCCCAGTTTGTGTGTCGCTGCCTAGCCGTAGTGGTGCTGAAACTGAACGCGCCATTACAGACGTAATCATATTCTCTGAATGACTAAATATTAATAATAAACTCTGTCTTTTTGTTGCACGCTGTATCCGTTATTTAAATTACGTTTTGTTGGTCTTGGAATTTGAAACATAAATTATTACATGTGTAGCTTTTGTTGTATATATACTAAATCTCTGTCGCAAATAATTAATACATTTGTATTCATAAATCAGTGCGTACAAGTTCCATAAGTGCATTTAAAATAGATAAACAATCAATCGGAGAATCACATTTCAATTTCTCCTATGTAGTTATTCTTTAGGCTAGTTTCCATAGCGCTACTTTTTCATGTTTGTTCATTGACTATTGCATCATGTGAAAATTGTGTATCGTCATAATTCTGTTAATTGCTATTGTTTAGTAACAGTCAGGTCAGGTGCATTTTCAATAGACGAATTAGGGATCGTACCCTTAAGAGTAGGATCTATTCGGCAGTTGTGAGAGATGGGTGATTTTCCATTGATGAAAGCCCAAAAATGATTAGAAATAGGATTTAAATATACAGCCTTTTAACCAGGATACAGTCCAAAGCCCTGATGGTGCTCAATGTGGTGACCTTGAGGGGCAGTATGAAGTTCTGAAACCCTGTAAAGAACTCCTGTCCTTGGTCATTCTGCATCCAGGTGGATTTGGTATCAGGTGAATGTTTCAGGGAGACAAGCCCGGGATCCTAGAGGAGATGAAACATCCTGATGGCAGAGTGGTCAAACCGAGAAAGGAGCACAGCCCAGGCCACTGGCTGCTTCATTCGACCATTAAACAGACAGTGGCAGATCTTCTCCACATCGTACACAAAGTATCTGCAGTACTGGGTCACAGATGCTGATGTGCCAGCACAGGCTAAATTTGTCTCCAAGAGAAACCAAGGCTTTATTTGCATCGTCCGGGGAAATTGAACATTTGTTTTGAGTTGTTGCCTGGTATTTTTTTTACAATAAACACTATTTAGGTATGCTATCATATGAACAGATGGTTGTAGAGGGAAAATTGATGGACAAATATGTACATATTTATATATGTAAACGTATTTTTGTACAATGGGCAGTCATTTCTGCTAGTAATTGAAAAGTTGTTTATGTTGTTTATTGAAAGGAAAGGCTGGTGGACTGACTGGCAGAACAAAACCTTGCAGATAAAAGATTTTAATGTGTTGTTTTTGTTTTAAGATTCAAATGAATAGGGCAAGTTTTGATAGTGCTTGGGCACCAAATAAGAGTTTGCCATCTCTTATGGTATTGACCACAGCTTGAATGACATTCTTCATAGTCAAGTAGACGTCAGATCACCAAACAACCTAAAAACCCCCAGTCGCAGGTCTGCAATAACAAACTGATGTTTTTAATACCCTGTTAACAGCAAAAACTTTCACAGTATAAGTTTTTCTTCCTGCTAATTGCAGTTCTAGTATGTAGGAGTATAATGCATTTGCAAGAAGAACAAATTAATTCTTACCATTTTTTTGTAATGTGTTCACTACTCTTCTACTAGTAAACATGGAGTGAGGGTGGCGGGGGAGTGGGGAGGCTCACTGCATGCATGGAGGAGAATGCCAAGTGGTACCACTGTCAGCTGCTGGGTGGCATTGCTTGGTACTGAGCTGCCGAGAAGCATAGGGGGGTAGGGGGTCTTTAAGGGGTCTGTGAAGGTCTTGGCCGTAGTGCTCTCATTATCAGGGTATGGCTGTAAATAGCAAAAACAAAATCTGCGGGTGATCTTGTGCTCTCCGAACAGTGAAAATTGCATGTAAATAAGAAATATTCTGAGAGTTGTTCTCCAAAAGGTTTTCTGGCAGTTCGAATCTGATGACTTATTTATGAAGTCTGTTGTAGTTTGTTGTTTTAGGGATAGATCATCTATGATTTGAGTCCCTTTTGGTTTTAAAGTAAAAATATTTATATTGAACTATGCTATTATTAGACTGTTTGTACATTGTTTATAATGTATCTCTTTAGGTAGTAAGCCTATTCTTCACTGTATTCTGTATTTGTATAAAACTCATTCAGAAATGATATCACCTTTATGAGTGTTGTCGACTGAATATCCATATTTGGTTACCTTTCCCAGATCTTTAGTAACATTCAGTCCATATTGATCTTAATACAAATGCATGGAATTATTGATAACCAAAAATGTTTGCTGCTGACCAGAACACATGAGAATTGTTTATGGTAATTAATTGGAATACTTTGTCTAGGAATGAGAATAAAGGTCGCATTGTCGAATTAGTTGTAGGTATATGAAAATATGTAGGAAATATTGAGGTATAGCAAAAACTAAAGGTAACACAGGTCAATAAATGAAGGAACTGATTAGATATCTATATTTGTGTATGTGTTGTTAATATTACTGTAAACTGAGATTTGTGAATTATTATATAATAATATCCTGAATTGGTACAACCTCAGGGTAGCAGTGATGAATAGCTTCTTAAGCAGATAGCATAGCTAAGGACTTACTAAATTTGATGGATATGAACAGTGGTTTGTCTAAAGGAAGTTCCTTAGGTGCTGCGTCGTGGCCTTTTTGCTTGCTGGGAAAGGATCCAGGCTCACCCTATCTGTACCGGATAAGTAGATGTGGAAAATAGATGGATTGATAGAGATTCTTTGGGTAATAGAGTTAGTTTTGTGTCAAAAACATATATACAATGTGCAGTTTAATAACTAACAAAACTGAAAATGAACTGATTTTAAGTGAAACTGAAAAAAGGGTAAATGGAAAAAACAGATGGCCGACTGATTAGCTAGTTACTGTATAAAATTATATTGGAGGCTGAAACTGCTAAACCTTTTCTTTACATTTTGATCATGACACAGTCCGAAATGTTTCTAAAGGTGTCAGATTATTTTGATCTGATAAGGTAAAAATTGCCAGAAATGTGGCCTGCTATTTGCTGAAATGTTTTTCAATATAAGAAAAAGCGAAAGACTGACTAATGCATAAACATAAAGTTGTGATGGAGATAAGGGAGAAAAGATGACAAAACACATCAGCCAATAGTTAATGAGTTCTGATTGCTGAACAGGAACCGCATGTAGGTAACTACATGATGGTCGTCTGAAGGGAAAGCAGGTTGGTGTTCAAAGTTACTCTCCCAGGTGAGTGTAGTCAAGGTAGCATGGGGGTGGGGCTTGTACTTTCCTTAGAAATGGGTGAGTTTAATGTTCCCACGGGGTACACAAGATGGCAATGTCTACCAGGGGGCCTGGGAGCTCTAATTTTAGTCTGGCACTCATGTTCCTTTGGCATGTTAGTCTGGTTGTGAGTCTTGTTTATTTTTATGTTCCCTCCAAGTGTGCCTAATGTACCCCTGGCTTAAATACCAATAGTAAGAAACGTGTGTCTGCCCTCGCCTTTCAGCTACAAGGTCCATATGGACTGCTTGTGGGTGTTCTTTAGAGCTAACTAACACTTAAAAATGTATAACTGTGAAGGATGTTCCTGTCTTCTGGGTAAGCTTTTAGTACATAGACAAACTGAGTCATTAAGCTTCTTATGACAGAAATGAACTGTGAGTTAACAGGAACAAACATTCTGGTCCTCTTTAATATGACGTCCTGGGGGGGCAAAGTTCTAAAGTGAAATTTGGCTGGGAAGTTGGTGTTGGCCCTGGACCCCCTGAATGGGTCATGTGGCGATCTAAAAAGGGTCCGCTTTGGGGAGCGTCAGAATGGACTGCTTGAAGCACAGCTCAGCGATGCATATCTATACAGGAATGTGTATAGGAATGAACCTACAAACACAGGAATAGGGATGCTTGGGTTTTTCTGATAGAGTGAGGAATTCGGTAGCGGGAGGTAGCTTTTCAAAGCTTGTGCGTTTGATGGCATCTACTTTCCACAGTGATGCCCCAAAGTCCCTGGAGGGTTTCTAGTCTTCTGTGAGGTGACGGCAGCCCCTCGAAAGACTGACAAGGGGGACTCTGGGGGACTCGGGAGGGTTCTGCAGTGCACACTAATTTAGATTTTATAGAGATTCCGTGGGAAAATTTAAAAAGCAGCTTTCAGAAAAGATTCCCCAGAATGAACGGCATCCGAGTCATGATGGGGCGAAGCGACGATAAGGAAAGCAAAAGAGGAATGCATGCACAGATGCCGAGGGGCGATGAAGAAGCCAGGAGTCATGGAGCATCGACAGATGACAGAGAAGCAGGGAAAAGGACCGGAAAGAGAGAGGGAGGGCGGAGGGCGGGGCCTCAGCAGATTGCTACAGCACAGTCAGTGACGTGCCAGGCAGGGCCTGAGGGCGGAGCCTTTGTAACTCAGCAGATTGCTATAGCACGGTCAGTGACATGCCACACAGGGCCAGAGAGGGTGGAGGGCGGGGCCTGTGTAACTCAGCTACAGTGCAGTCAGTGACATGCCAGGCAGGGCCAGTGGGCGGGGCCTGTGTAACTCAGCAGATAGCTACAGTGCGGTCAGTGACGTGCCAGGCGGGGCCAGAGGGCGGGGCCTGTGTAACTCAGCAGATAGCTACAGTGCGGTCAGTGACGTGCCAGGCGGGGCCAGAGGCGGCGGAGAAGAGCAGCAGCCTCCTTGAGGTTTGAGGAGGCAGAAAATAAGAAACGCCAAGCAGCTGGCATAGCAGGGAGAACAGGAAGCAGGAAGTGACAGATACTGGACAGAAGTCGTATGACTGATATCGCCAACAGGAGTGAATGCAGAAATGGTGCCAACAGACAGTGTGTACTGAGGAACGGGAGGTTAGCAAAATGTGCAAAATGCATGACAGCCGCTGAAAGCTTGCTCAGCTCTCTGCTGTCAGTCATATAAATTAATGCTATTTGCCAGATTAATTGAATTTAATCCCCCCCCCCAAACATAAAAAACCGCATTGCTCAAAAGACATCTTAAGAATCCCTAATTTTTTATCTCATGATCTGAAATTGAGATGCCAGTTGATATGATTAGTATTTGAATTTATGCATGATTGAAGATGCATCTCCATAGAGCTGCATGAGATGAATTCTGTTCCTCTGCTTTTGTTGGTTCTGCGGTTCAAGGAAAAAATATCTACCTACTGTGATCATGTTGTGAGTCTTTGCTTCACTAAAGGACATCCACAGCCGGGCTGGAATCGACATTTTGTTATTTAGGTCGACCTTCTTACAGAGTTTTTTAGTCAGTTCACAAGCTTGTTAGTGACTATATGCTACATTTCTGGGTCAACATGGAAATAAAATTGAGGGAAGTGTGCACCACTGCTTCTTACAAAAGACCTCCTTCAACAGATATCCTGCGAAACACTCACTGAACAATAGCTTTGATATTTTGCCCCCAATATATTACTAATATTATGACTATATGTGGTTCTGAATGAACGCTATATAAAATAAAGTAAAAATGAGTATCTGAATTAATGTTGTTCAGCTAACCTGGGGCTTTTAGAAAGGTTGCGGTACCAGCTATTCAAAAAATATCAAATGCCATGTCACATTGAATAGTGCTTACCTTTCCCCAAGAAAGGTCCACAAGCTTAACCCTTATTATTCTCCCAAGCATCTGAGATGTCATTTACATAAGATACATTTGACATTTGTCTGAGAAAATCTTGAGGAATTCAACATGCAGGCATGCTGTTTTTGATCACATGTGAGGCCAAATATATTCTAATATTTGAAATATGTTTTAATGTGGCGATGCCCACAGTTCAAGTACTCAATCTGTGCATTGATTTCTTAGTTCTGCCTTTTCAGGCCTTGCCAAAATTTGTGCGAAATTGCATTGCTTGTGTTTTTTTTTTTTTTTTTTTGGTGAGGAACAGAATGCTTTCACAGTGCGATATGTACCCCCAGGTGCATTGCAGAGGCATGGTTACACTGACAGATTCAGGGGGTGCAGCACTCATCAGGAGCCTGAATATGTAAAATAATATCGAAAATATGGGCGGGGGGGACCCAGGGTGACGTTTTGCTAGGGGGTCCAGAATTTGTAGATACTCCCTTGTGTTGCCCTCAGAGGAAATGAGAAGCAGGTGCAATACAAGGCAAACTACTCCCTGCTATGTTTAATTTGTGTTCTTCTTTCTTTTTGTATAACAAAATGTTTCGGGCAGATGTTTGGGTGGCACAGTGGTTAGCACTCTCGCCTCACATTTCTGGGACCTGGGTCTTCCACTAGGACGTCTAGTTGGCCTATTATTATGGGTACTCTGGTTTCTCCCCATAGTTCAAAAACATGCTGATGAAAGTTACCAAATTGCCCATGGATGTGCATGAATGGTGTGTGAGTGTGCCCTGTGATGGTCTGGTGCCCCCTCCTGGGGTATTCCCATTGGCTCTGGGCCACTGTCGGCCCTGAATAGGACAAGCAGTGTCAGGAGATGGATGGATGGAAAATGTATTGGGTGCGTTTTTATTCATTCACTGAACTTCATGCTTGTAGAAACATGCCCTTAAAAAGGGTAAGACTGCGAACAGAAGACTTTCATTAAAATGTGTTTTGTTTTTTTTTTTTAATGTATTTTTAGATCAAGTGAAAATCAAGCCTTTAATTCTGTCTCAGCCGTTTAGAGGGTCCAATTGCGTCTTGCTTTTGTGGCCTGTGTGTTGGGTTTCTCCCCTCTGGGCTCTGAAGTGCAGGGACGAAACAGCAAAAGTGGAGGAGTTAGAATCAGTCTCAGGAGAACTCCGAGTTATTCTGAAATGCCCCGCAGTAATAGCCCATGTGTGAGGGCGAACGGAGGAATGACTACATGCTGACTCAGTGAGCGTATGACATTCAGAGTATGGCGCTCAACTGCGTAACATCCAAGCATAATGAGGGGAAGCAAACACAACTCACACATCGCAGATTCACAGCACCATCCGTACTGATATAGCCTTACATAATGAGCAACCACTGAAAATCCCATGTGATTCTTCCAACTCTAAGAAGTTACAAATTGCCTACTGGCTGATTTAGATACTCTTTATGTTTGCACTTTAGCTGGCTGGTTTCTGGACCCTCTTTGAAGTCCAAGATATGTCTAGATAAAATTGAAAGTGGTTGTGCAGAAGTTTTTTTTTTTGACCAAGAAGCAGGTCAATAGCAGCTTCACTCTTGTTTGTTCACAGCTCATTATCATTCCCAAATGCAATAAATACTAACGCAAATATTCCCTGGTCACATGGTCAACAGTCTGTAGCTCATTTACTAAAGAGCAGGTGAACAGCATCTATCCATTTTGAGTCATAGTCATTAATGCATGTGAAGGGTCTGGTTAAATGGAACGTCTTCAAAATATATGACAGTAGAAATGATAGAAATATTAATTATGTCTGCAGCCATGTGCTCTGTGCTGCCTGTTATCTCGTCTCCACGCGTCAAACCCCGGTGACCCTGTACTGAATACTGCTTTCATTTTTTAGCTTGTGGATCACTGGCAGAATAATTGCACAGACATATGTAATTTCCAAGAGTGTTTTAGTAGCATGTAGATTAATCATCAACTATTCATATGCATTAGGGTTCCAAGGATCCTTGTTAAATATTGCATTGGAATCTGTATTAAATATGAAATACGATATTTGAATACTTGGAGACACTACATTGAATTTGTTAACACCTAAACTGGGAAAAATCTGCCTGCAGAATTTCTGCACCAAATCAGAATGACTTGAAATGCTGAGGCAATAGCCAATTAATAGCATAGAGTTCATATCTTCTTGATCCTTTTTGTGTAGAATTCTTTACTAATTATGTCATGTACATACTAGCAGATATATATATTTCCCCCCCCCCAACAAATACTCCTCCAGTTAAGGTGGCTGGTACAGCGCATGAGAACAGAACAGTGTAACAAAGCGCTCTAATGGCTCATGGCAGGACCTTTATGAACCAAGCATATTAAGTAGCTCAGTATTAACTTTTGAACGCATGGCAATTATGTGCCTTTGTCTTTGCACAGAAAAAGCCAGAGAATACCTGCACAAGACGGGCCGTTTCATCGTCATTGGTGGCATCATCTCCCCAGTCCATGACACTTACGGAAAACCGGTAAGACAGTTTATTGTGATTCGATATACGTAAGACCGCGGTAACCTCTTGATATATTACTGTCTGTGGGGCTGCTTGGAGCATCCACTTCTGTCTTTGGCTTGGAGTTTGCAGAACGCTTTGGGCTTGTACTAGGTTGCTGAGCTTTGCCGTCAATAACACCGGGAATAAAGACGAATGGCTGTGGTCTTATCTGCACTTAGGAAAAGCTGAGTCGGCCTGGATGTCAGGCAGGAATGGATCTACTGCTACTGTTAATCCAGACAGAAAGGTGTTCTAGCTGCACTGATGAGTAGGTCACTGTTAAATATGCCTGGCTACCTGTATGAGGTAACGTCCTGCCTATTTGTGCTTGGAAAGGAACCCAAGAAGGCATCTGTAATTTGACACTCATCTAAGGTGAAAGCTGATTATTTGTCATTGTTGACGCACCACAGCACGCAACAACGAAATGTGTCCTCTGCATTTAACCCATGTGACATCGTGACACAGCAGGGGGCAGCTACGCGAGCAGTCCTTAGGGATGGTACCTTGCTCAGGGAACCTCAGTGGTACTTGCGAGTCGGGGACTGAAATTGGTAATCTTTCGACTACATGGTCGCGTCCCAACCCACTACACCACCTGCCTGCCCCATTAGCCAATCATTGGCTGGTTCAGTACATCTACAGGGCACAATAGTGACACGTCAGACATGTCTTACCCCTACCGTGTGTGAGCCTTCCTGTGTATTGTGTAACCGCCTTGTGTTTCCCTAGCATGTCTGTCAGAATGCTACTGTTGCTTGAGTGCTGTCCTCTTCAGGTCTATTATTAAAGAACAACAACACGTGAAAGCGTCTTCTCTCGTCTCTTCGCTGCTGCGATGTGTCGGACTGTCTGGCGCTACGGTATTTTAAGGCATCCTTCAGTGGGATGTGTTTTGCCGCCCTCTTGGTAAATTTTCTCATCGTGGGCTGGGGGTGGGGGACACTGCTTTTCTGTACTGCTTCAGGTGGAAAGTGGAAGGCCTGATTGCTGGGGTCTGTGCTGGGGTCTGTGCTGTCCGTGCTTTGATTACTTCTGTAGGTGGGGGATGGTGGTGGCCTAGTGGTATGAGGCTCCGGTTATGGACCAAGGGGTCACCAGTTCAAATCTCCATCTACCACCAGTGGGCCCCTGAGCAAGACCCTTAACCCCTAGTTGCTCCAGGGAGATTTTATTTTCAGTTTTAGTTTATGCAAGTTTTCAGCAGATTACAAACAGTCTCTTTGGTGTCAGACTTTAGTTAGCCAGAGTACCAGCACACTGCTGATATTTTTATCTTGCTTATCCACAATATCTTCTATTTAAAAAGCCGTTTTGGCCGCTGAGCTGTTGCTTTCGTCACCAACGCCTCTGAGGCAGAGCTTATCCGTCCCATTTTACCATGCCAGTAGCTTGTGGCATGTCCCCCGTCTTCAGCCAACCTTGCAGTGTGCTTCTTGGCCATAGGTTGTCCATTCTTAAAAGGTCAGCATATGATTGGCTGGAATTGTGCTCATTTCCTGTATATGATAGGCTGGTATGCGCTATCAACAGTGTATCAAAATCAATCAAAGATCATTTTCTTATTGTTTAAATTTTATTTGATGTATACTGTACGTATCACCCCTGCCATTCCCTGACATTAGAGCAATGAAACTATATAACATACCACTCATTTCTCAGTCTTTGATCTTAGTGTTATATCCCCCTTCACTTAGGGATGGACCTGCATCTCATACGTACTCCTGTGTACTTTCAGGGTCTAGTTTCCAGTCGGCACCGTCTCACCATGTGTCAGCTAGCCGTCGAGTCATCTGACTGGATAAGGTGAGTGCCAACGCGGAGCTTATACATTAGCATTTACTTACTTAGTAGCCGTTCTCAGCTAAGCCCCACCCCCCGAAAAATCAACCAATCACAAATCAGCTAAGCTTTGTACTTCATTAAGAATTTTACTTGTGTGAATGTGTACTCTGGACCCCCACGAACCTGCATTATACAAGTGGGTACAGAAAATACATGGGTGGATTAAGTAATTCTGCTGGAAGTGATATGCCCATAAATACAGAATTTCGAGACCGCTTTTGAAAGGTACATCTGTTGCTATGGGTGATATTGGTTTGGTGACCATGACTAGCTGGCCAAATTGGATGACTAAGCATTACAGCCCAGTCTCTGGGTTGATGACCAGATGGGCCTGAGGGGGAAGCGAAACAAAATATATTATTTTAATCTGCATATTGTTAGAATGCTGCAGGAGATATTATTATATTGTATATATATAATATATTATTATAGCATAGCCACTGAAATGCTGTGGCCGCTTTTTACATAAATACGTGCGAGTCATAGATGGATGACTAGTATGCAGCCAGAATGGATCTGGGTTATCAGTAAATCAGGAAAAATCCCTTCCTCCAGTGGATTTAATAAGACAGTAAAAACAATGAGACTACAGTGCTGAAAAAAGTATGAGATGTTCCAAACTTAGTATGGTGGTACCTGTCCATTTTTCTTCCAAACGAAACAAGATGAAAGGAAATGAAGAATCTAGTTTCAGGATCTAACCATGGACAGACTCTGCCAATCGATTCCTGAGACGCAAAAGTGTGAATGATTATCAGGGCTTGTATCTCCCCACTGCTCCCAGTGCCAAATGCGTACTCTAGTCTAGTGCTGGTTTTAACCACCCTACGGTTTATGCATTTGCAGATTTGGGGGTTTGAATCCCACTCCTCATGTCCCCCACTGTTGCGTGGGTACAAGAGACAGTTAGGCTCATTGGTGTTTCAGAATGTGCCCTGCAATCATAAATCACCTTGCTCTGGATATAAATTCTCTTGTGAACTCACTTGTCAGTGTATATCAGATTTGAATAGTCACTTTTTCTAATTTGTAATAAACAGAGCTGTCAAGTTCAGGTCCCGATAGTAAATCCAGACCAGGATTTTGTTTCAACCAATCAGTTGAGCATAAGGAATCACAGTCACAGGGTGCTCAACTAGTTGGTTGAAACAAAGTGCTGGTCTGGATTTTTACTTTCTGGACCTGAAATGGACACCCCTGGTAATAAACATAATTTTGTTATTTGGAAAGACGGTAAGATTTTATTTTGATAGAGTTGCAACCTGTAGAGATCTTTATATCGAAAAGCATAGTGTCTTTAATTATTCCATGCCAGTAATGTTTTTCCGATATCGTCCCAGTAATGGATTTAATGGAAAGCTATTGGACGTGTGTTTCATGCAATCACACAGACGTTGTGTACCCCAACCCCAACCGTTTTGAGCCGTTTCTGGTTTAGTTCTGCGCAGATGTTTTCCTCACTTAAAACTTGGCCTTTGCATGTATGGTTTTCAGTGGATTAGGAATATGACATTTGTCGTGTCAGGTAATGTTTAGATGATATTAAAATAATGTTTTCCATATAGGGTAGACCCATGGGAGTGCTACCAGGACTCCTGGAAAACCACATGCTGTGTGCTGGAACATCACCGTGACCTCATGAAGGTAAACATCACTGTGACCTCATTATGCCAAACAGAAATATCCTCGGTGACACAGTTACCAGTGGTAGGGGGTCAACATATGGAATCTTTTTTGGGTCCCTGCACAGTTGTGTTGAGATTTAATTAGGCGCCTTGGGGATCATGTGGCAGAACCTAAGGAGAGGTTTGTGCTAATTAGTGTGGAATGTTTTTAGCCTTGGATTTTTGTCTGCTCTTTCATGACATGATTGAGCAGGAACTGCTAGCAACATGTATAGAGTTGTAAACTTCCCGTGGGCTTTGAGACAATCCCCGCATGCTCCCCAACCCGGCCTCCCCTGAGACAGATCCAATCAGTCTGAAGAGCGCAGTCCTTGTATTTTTGCGAGTCAGTGGTATCTGTTTCTAGGTCTATCTAGGTCTATGGTTCAGAATAAAGGTCGTGATCTTCTCTGATGATTCCTGACCAGTTTATTTCGCTCTCTTTTGTTGTTATTTTGAATTGCATATTGACTTTATTCAAAGTTAGGGGCACCAGAGTTAAGGACACAAGATTTTAGATGCAAGACACAAGTTTAAAGATATTGATAAAAGAAGCTGCTTTTGTTTAGTTTGTTTAAATGTATTATTTTGATCTGTCAAATTCAACAAATTGTTCGGCATTAAAGTGATCCAAAATATAACATAATTTTTTTTACCCTGTGGAGGCTGCCACCTTCTTGAGATTTGGAGTTTAAGTGAAACGTGATATTTGAGCTGGGGTGTCCAAATGTTGGTGCTTGACAAGTAAACCTATGATTCCAGTTTGACATCTTTACTTAAGAATGCAAAATTTAGGCACAAACACAAAACTGTTGTAAAAAAACTGTAAATAAAAAAATGTCAATAACTGCTACGTGCCGGGCTCCGAGCACACTTCCAGGGCTGTCAGCGCACATTACAGGCGACACAGAGAACTGAAATATAACAATTGATTTTATTGCATTCCCATAGTAGTGTACATTAAATCTTTCAGACTGACTCATACACACATAACAAAACCATCAACCATCTCTCCAGAGGTAGGTACAGCCAAAACAACAAACAAAACCCAAATACTAACTCCACCCGCCACACGGCTAACTTAAACAAAAGTACAAAAAAAACATCAAACCAACAAAAAGGGCTCCTACCCCCTTCCGGCAATCAAGTCTCAACGGTAACAGTGACGTATGATGCACTCAGATAGAACAGTTCAATCAACCGTATGCAAAGAAGGAACATGCAGTCCCTGCCAATCAGCCCCCTCTCTCGTCAGGTCTATTGGCTTCTCCTTTATAACCCCGCGTCCCTTATTCCAGGAATACGCCACCTGCAGGAAGGGAGGAACACCGCCACCAGACACAAAGCAATCAGATACATAGAAAAATATCATTTAATCTAAACAATAAAAAAAAAAACACTACTAGGACTACATATGGGCGGAGCTGTAACAATAACGTTAAAGATAATATTTTGGTTGTTATTTTGGTTTCCTTCGGCTTTGTCATTCTGATGGTCTATTTCTTGTCACTCACATGACCATACATCACATGTGTCCTTCAAATTCAAATAATAAAAAGTGTATTTTACAAACTCAACATAAATTAGCATGGTGTTCTGAGGACGCAGCCTTCGACTTTCAGATGACACGGTCTGCTTACTTGGAACTGGTGAGTGTCCTATTTTTAGGATAATGAGAAGTATCTATTTGGGGCTCAGTAGATAGCCATCAAGATTCAGGGCTCTTTTGTTGTCATGTGTTCCTGACACATAACATTTTTTACGTGCCAATAAATATGACAAGGCAATAGGTATGGCTTTAGGGTCTGGCTGCGTTTTTACTATTGCTAGCTTGCAATTTCACCTTTAAGTTAGTTAGTTAGTTATGATTAGGTATGCATGGTTAGGTATGCTTAACCATCTACTGGCATCTTTTGAGATATTTGTGCCAATGCTACACTATATTGCTAAAAGTACTAGCATGCCTTTACACACATATGAACTTATATGACATCCCATTCTTAATACATAGGCTTTAATGTGAGGTCGGCCCACCCTTTGCAGCTATAACAGCTTCAATTCCTCTGGGAAGGCTTTCCACAAGGTTTAGGAGTGTGTTTATGGGAATTTTTGACCATTTTCCCAGGAGAGTATTTGTAAGGTTAAGCACTGATGCTGGATGATGATGGCTCACAGTCGCCACTCTAATTCATCGCAGAAGTGTTCTGTCAGGTTGAGGTCAGGGCTCTGTGCAGGCCAGTCAAGTTCTTCGCCACCAAACTCGCTCATCGATGTCTTTATAGACCTTGCTTTGTGCACTGGCACGCAGTCATGTTGGAACAGGAAGGGGCCGTCCCCAAACTGTTCCAACAAAGTTGGGAGCATGAAATTTTCCAAAATTATTTTGTATGCTGAAGCCAACTGCATCCAACAATTTGCATTGCACTTGGTGATGTAAGGCTTGGATGCAGCTGCTCGGCCATGGAAGCCCATTCCATAAAGCTCTCTCCACACTGTTCTTGAGCTAATCTAAAGACCACACAAAGTTTGGAGGTCTGTAGCTATTGACTCTGCAGAAAGCTGGTGACTTCTGCACACTGTGCACCTCAGCATGCACTGTCCCCGCTCTGTGATTTTACGTGGCCTCCCACTTTGTGGCTGAGTTTCTGTTGTTCCCAATTGCTTCCTCTTTGTTATAATACCACTAACAGTTGACCGTGGAATATTTAGTAGCAAGGAAATTTCACGGATGAAATTATTGCACAAGTGGCATCCTGTCACGGTACCATGCTTGAATTCTCTGAGCTCATGAGAGCGACCCATTCTTTCACAAATGTTTGTAGAAGCAGTCTATGCCTAGGTGCTTGATTTTATACCTGTGGCCATGGAAGTGATTGGAACACCGGAATTCAATGGTTTGGAGTGGTGTCCTAATACTTTTGGCAATATAGTGTATATCCCAATGACTAATCGCTGATTCACTCTGATCATCTGGAGATGGTTGGAGGTCTGGATGGGTCACTTGCACATCTCTATCAAAAGGCAATTCATGTTTGAGCTAGCAATTTAGGTTTGCTAGCAACTTGTATAAATCCCTTTGAGGGCTTTGAGATCAGCGCCATCTATCTAGCAGAAAGTGAAGCTCACACCCAAATGTGGGTATCTCTGTTGGCCTTTGATGCTAGCACTCTGGTAGATCAACACTCCACTTTCTTCGTTTCCAACCTTGAGGGGTGTCCTTCACTTTGCAAACATCTGGGGTAATGGAACCTGTCATTTTGCTTATATGCTAAAGGGCTTTAATGATTGTTTGTAAGCCCCTGGAGAGCTTTGGAGTGTATTTGCTGGGTGCAAATTTCTCTCTGATAATAGATGACTCTCCTGCCGTGAACGACTGTTCCTGGATAATAGATGAATGTCCTGCTTTAAATGTCTATTTCTTGATAATAGATGAATCTCCTGCTCTATTCTAGGTTGATCACAAATCTGTCAGCGTCGCGTAAAGCTTAGCAATGACCTAGCTCTTCGCATTGGATGACTTTCATGAGTGCTTCGTCGTGGCACCTCCATTCCCGGTGTTTTCTCTTTCATATTTGCCGCACGTGTTTTCCTTCCTAGAGGGTGACGGGATGCATCCTTTCCAACGTCAATTCTCCATCCACAACACCGGTGATCGGTCAGCCGCAGAATGAGACCAGCCCCATCTACCAGAACTCCAAGCCAAACAACAAGCCCACAGCTTGTAAGTGGCTTCCTGCTTTCTGTCCAGAGTTTCTACTTTGTGTCCTGGCTTAAAAACATTGAGATGTTTATTGATAGAAGCAGGTTGATAAAAGCAAGGGGGGTATTTTTGTTTAATTATTGTCTTGTTTTTTGAATGAATTGAATGACTTTTATTGTCACTATAAACATGTATAATGAGCTCCTCCAGTGCAAACATATATGTAGAACACACAACAACAATAAACAAACAGTGAATAAAAAAAATAATAAAATTCTGCTGCGCTATATACATATGGAAGAATAAATTACCGTGGTAGGTTATATACATGTGGAAAAATAACTGTAGGTTATTGCACATTATTTGAATATTACATAGTAATTAATTCTGTAAATTCATAAGCAATAATAGTTGCCACGATAGCTCAGCATACCCCGAGCTACCCGAGCAGGAAAACAGCTGGAAGGTGGATAATAAGATAAACACAATCGTCAGTAGATGGTGTCGTTAGTGATGTAATGATGCAAGCGCAGCTTGTGCGCTCCCTCTCTTTTCCGTGTAGTAAAGTTTTGGGGGAAGATGAGTGAAAGCCTTGGACGAATCTGCTGCGTCCGTCCTCACAGCGAGCGATTCTCCTTTGTGGGTGAGCACATGTACTTGCATATCATTAGACTCGTGTCTGATGATAACGAAAGCCCTTTTTAAAATGCTTTTTGTTTTTGCTTTCAACTTCAACACACAAACAAGTACAGCTCACATTCGCAAACAAAACTGAACAAAAAGCAAAACAAAACAAAAAAGCCACATAATCTTCAGTTGCTTTACACAGAGCAAAGGAGTGACAAGTGCAAAACTATTCTTGTTACAGTTACCAGCAGTGCAATAACTGATATTCAGGAAACGTAGGAGGAGAATACCACAATCACCGGGTCGTGCCATTACAGTTGAGCAGCCATTTCAGTACAGTTTTTGTGAGTCATATCATATATCTAAAAAAGAAGAAGGTGTCCAGAATCCATAAAATTCACCCTTTCTACATTTGGACCCAGAGGCTCAGTCACTCCAGCAGTATAGCATTAAGAGCTAACCACGCCATCCCAAGAGTTTAGATGGTTTGTCATCTGTCCATTTAAGTAGAATAGAGCCAAATCTTGTCTAGTTTCCCATTCCATATTCATTCATTTCACCATCATTATGTAGAATTCCAGAGCATTAAAAATCAGTACTTTAATCAGATTTTTTTGTTTGCAAATGTAGGCAGATGGACTTGTACCTTCAGCAAGGAACTAACATGTTTTTTTTATTTTTTTATGAATTATGTTTAAGACGAGAATGCCAACCTTGGCACTGCAGTTCGTTATGAAGAAATTGGTGAGTCCTTCAACTCATTAAACATGGCTTTTATGGAAAATATTACTGAGATTTGGCTATTTTGGTTAACTATTTATCTTAATTGTTTTTTTTTTTCAAAATGTATATGTTTTGTATATTGTTGAGATGTTATTTACTGAGTATAGAAACAATCTGGAGTTGCATACTTGCTTATTGGTTGCTTGTTGTGCAGAACTGCGAATCCTGCTGCTCTGTGGGAGTGACCTGCTGGAGTCCTTCTGCATCCCCGGGCTGTGGGACAGCAGCGATGTGAGATTTTGTAGCTTACTACATAAAAATTACGAAAAAAGAACGAAGTCGAGCTCTTGGGTTTGAAAAGACTAATTCATAGCAGCTGTTTAAGAAATTGTCCCTTACGAAAATGAACCTTGGTTGTACTATGGTTTTTTGGGTAACCATGAGTTTATGACTATGGTTTTATCATGGTTTCACTGCAGTTACCATGCAGTGCT
>JAODKM010000042.1:17364933-17385708 GCA_026780845.1 Petrocephalus sullivani
AATTACCATGAGGTACCATAGTAAAACCATGGTTACTGTAAAAAACCCATACCCAAAACCCAAAAAACCATAGGAAAGTATAGTGAATTTCCATAAGGGGTATTATTTTATTTTTTGGATACTCAGGATAACATAATAACAAATAAGTTAAGTGAGAAATAACTTAAGCGGTAATTTATTTGATGATGTGAAAATGAATTAAGTAGGAAAACCCCTCTGGATGAACGCTGCCCTGCTTTCCCTCTGTTTTCAGATGGATGTAATCGTTGGGGATTTTGGCATCGTCGTCGTGCCCCGTGACGGTACTGATACAGGGAGCATTATGAACCATTCTCCTGTGCTGCGCAAGTACAAGGTCAATTTCACCAAAGCCTTCGTAAATAAGCTTTTTTGGTGTAAATTCAGTGTGTTAGGACTGTAAACGTCTTAGTCTTTTTTGACCCTTAATTCAGCATTGTTATTGTTAACACTGAAATTCATGCCATTAGCTTCACCTCTGGCCTAAAGCAACATTAATCAAGTACCTGAAATGAACAAGTACATCAGTTAAATTCCAGAGGGGAAGGTGCTATATATTTTTTTTTAAGTTAAAGTTAAAATAATAAAGAAAAAGTTTTTAATTGCATTTTATACTGAACGGTTTTATTGATGCTGATTTATTAGCATATAATTGAGATGGCCTTGTTTGATAATTACAATTTATTTATTATTTATTACTATTGTTATCTTTTACAGGATAATATCATCGTGGTCAAAGATGATATCAACCACCCAATGTCTGTTGTCAGTTCTACAAAGTGCAGGTCAGTCAAAGGAAAAAAAAAAGTAAAACGCATGCAAATAAATGCATTTCAATAAAATGTCACATTTTGTATAT
This sequence comes from Petrocephalus sullivani, assembly GCA_026780845.1. Taxonomy (NCBI): domain Eukaryota; kingdom Metazoa; phylum Chordata; class Actinopteri; order Osteoglossiformes; family Mormyridae; genus Petrocephalus; species Petrocephalus sullivani. The sequence continues at coordinate 17,365,811 of JAODKM010000042.1, forward strand.
TTCATAGCAGTGGAGTTTGAAACGTCCATCCTGTCCGTACAGATTAGCTCTTCAGCATGGAGACGGGCATGTGCTGGACTACCTGAGTCAGCCGGTCATCGACTACATTCTAAAGTGCCAGCTCTATATCAACACTTCTGGATAGAGTGCCCTCTGCTGGAGCTGGAGTGCAATTGCCATAAATCCCTCTTCCCTCTGTTTAATCGTGCATAAGTTCCTCGGTCTAATCCTCTGCTTTTCTGTGTGCCGGTCCGGTCAATGTCTATGAACTTGTGGACTCTTACCAATGTTTTTTTTTCTCCTCCTCCACTGTGTAGGAAGGCATGTATTGCGGTTGTGAGGCTGTAAATGGGGAACTTAGTTTTTAACGTGCATGTGAAAAGTGCAGAGGGGAGAAGTGCATTACCTTTAGTGATGACTTGTTGACCACTGTCACTGTTAAATATGGTCTCTCCTGCGATTGCATGCTTGGACGCCTTCATTTGGCATGTACCTTTACTTGTAAAGTAGAATATAGTCTGTAGTGATTCTCTTAGCAGTGAACGGCTACGAAGCCAAGAGTCTGTGCTCTGGAAGAGCGTATAGCTTAAGTTCACCTTTCACTCTGTGTAGTGTGCGGCATGCCTGTTCTTTTCCTTATGAATCCAAGGCATATTTTATGTAGGTATTAATCAATTTTTATTACCGATCTCTGAATAAGAATGTAAGTTTAAGAGCAAAAGTGTCGTCTCAGTTTATAGAGTGCCTTTTGTCATGAATCTTTATTTCTCATTTGCTTGTTTTATTTTTGAGGTTACACAACACAGAAGTCCCCCGACTTTTTGAAATGTGCCATGCAACAATTTATTTATATATGTTTTTCTTGCACAGTTCAAATCAAATATTGCTTTGAAACCTTGTGCCCATGTTTTCTCATGTCAGAAGCAAAGCTAGCTTAATCCAGAAGCATTTTAGACTCCATCCTCCATTGTCAGTGAGTGTGCACACCTACGGTGTGGATCATCAAGATCTTACACCAGCCAGTATCATTTTATCATATTTATCATATTTGGGGTCATTTTCAGTCCACGTTTTTGTCTTAAATCAAACAGAACAATTACTTACATTAAATAATTTTGCAGGTAAAGGCTTCTTTTAATTTCTTAATACTGAATAGTGCATGGATGTTTGGTACATGTTCATCTGCTCGCCCAACATCATAGATCAGAGCTGACTAAACGCGAGCTTTTGTTGACCTGCACAGTGTTTGAACAAAAGAAAAACATATTTTTTCAGTAAAAATTTTATATACTGTATACCTTTAAATATGAACTGTTTCGCTAGGGAAAAAATTGACGAGCATTGAATGAACAGCTTGGAATGCGACTCTGGGCCCTTCGGCATCCATATCCTTTCTAGTAGACATTTTCAGATGAATCCTCTGACAACACTCTTCCATGTGTATATTGGTACATGACTCCATGGCCTGTTGAGTGTGTCAAGTTGAATTACATTGATTTTTAAAGTTCTTCTTTAGCAAGTAAAACATTAGGTAAAAAAAATATAATAAAGCATATTAAAAACAAAAGCCATTTGCTTTAGGGTGATAATGGTGTTTGATTTGAATTAATAATCTTGTGTTTTGATACTTATGGGCTAGGAAAATGTTTACCGGTTCATAACCCATCTGTGCTACTGAGCATTAACTTGTTGCATCAAAGTCTAGAGTATTTCGGAATCAGTCGCCTGTACTTAATGAGTTGCTAAGTAACTAAGAATTCTGTAATATACATTAACAGAAATGAATCCTATAGACAGATACTCTTCTACATAATTAATCAGAACCATGTACTATTCACCAAATGTATTTTACCTGCATCTAAATGTACCTAAAGTAATGATTCTCATAATTTCATCCTTTTTACTGTGTAAGTTGCATGTGATTGAACAGATACTAGGAGTAGTTATGTAATTTTTTCTTTGTTACATTTAATGCAACATACACTATCGCCAATGATATAAATAGACACAAATTTGATGAAACATACGCAACCTAACAAAATAAAAACTACAGAACAATTGTGCTCCTTTGCCTATGCAAAATATAAATAATTTTGTTTCTTTTTTTAATAAAATCATTGCACTACTATGTACAATACTGAGCAAAAGCCTTAGGCGGTCAAAATGTATAAAGCTATTTATCTGGGAAGTAAGTAAAAAGTTACTTTAATGGTTAAATTAAAACCAAACGTCCCCTTGGAGTACCACAGTCATTCCATGTAGCTGTAAAATTTCACTGCCAGCTCATCTAATGTACTTTTTACATTACCGCATTTATAACTTTCTGTACAAACACTTAAAGCCGTACAAAAAGTCCTCACATTTCACACAGATCCAGATGCTGAGTATTTCGTGCAGCTGTTGTGTTCCCTAGGGGCTTTCAATGGGCTGAGCGTTAAAACACCCCTTTGGAATGGTCCTCTGGATGTCCCGCAGGTTCCCGATGTCCAGCAAGATGTTCTCAATATCTGTGTTTAGTCTCCTGGCCTTGACGATCTGACTTTCCTCCATCGCTTGCAGCTTCTGTAGCCGTGGTAACAGTTGCTGGTTCAGCATTCTGCGCATATCAGATATTGATAACTCCAGCTCACTGTAGCTCTTCCTGCCCGTGTTGTTGGTGAAGCCTGGGAGAGTAAGGAGGTCAGTCAACCTACAACCTGAGCTCCAATTTTCACAAAATACACCAGCATGCAGATTACATGCAAGGTCACTGTACGTTTTGTTGGGTTTGCATTCTGCAGTAACTTAAATCTAGGCATGAAATTTCGCTTTAAAAATGACCAATAGCAAGCAAGAATTCCTGCATTAGCCTCTAAGCAATAAAAGTTCAAATGTTTCGTAGGGTGCACATGAGGTTTTGCGGAGTACTTTTCCAATGCAATTATTATTAAATTTAAATTTATTATTAAGTTTAAAAGAATCCACGACACAGCAAGGTACATGCAGCAGATACAGTACACCTCTTTGAATTAGAATTTTTACATTGCACATGGCTTCTCTAAAACCGAATGTCAGCATCGCTATGCTAATGTTATTACTTTTTGCCCATACGTTCGAAACATTATAATTAGAAAAAAAATAAACTATTTAAAAAATAAATCCACTAAATACACTTTTGCATAAACCAAAAAGAAATATAACTCGGTTAAAATTAAATTTTTGCTAATATGCAAAAAGTCCCAGGAGGCGTGAGGTAACAGCGATACGCAAAGGGCCCCCCCCCCCCCCATTTTCACGGGCCCATACCTGACGAGCTGCCGGCAGAGAGCAGAGCATCTACATCCTGCAGGGTTTTGTCTACAGAGCCCTTCACCCCCTTCACAAAGCCATAAGTACCAGCTGCTTGCACGGAGGCCTGGATAAAGAACACAAAGAAGACAGCGATTACATTACCTTTCTGTTTGCTCCATAGAAAAGTCACAGATTCACGACACAGAGGGCAGTAAGTAAATAAGTCTCTGTATTATTATATCTCCCCACTGTGGGATGATACATTTATTTTGCAGAGCAATGATCAAGTGAGGATCAGAAAGTGGGCTCTGATGGTCCCCAAACCAGTTCGGGCTAAGGGTCTAGCTCAAGGGCCCGAAGGTGACATCAGCTAAGGGATTCGAACCGGTGACCTACCGTGCAGAGCCACACACTAGCACTGCAAACAATAAATAATGGGGTACTATATTCATAGATCTGCCCCTTATGTAAAACAATGGCAGCCTGTCAGGCTTTTGCCTTAGAAGTGTCCCGTTGCAATAGGGCAGAGCTCATGTTGTTTGGGAAACAAGCAGACAGCCCAACACTGGAGTGCAGCTACCTGCCTGGGCCGTCTGAGGTCACTGATGCATCATGTGGTTAGGTATCACACCACCACCCAGCCAATAGGAGAGCGCAGACCTAGTTCAGCAATTCCGCTGGGACCCAAAGCCTGCCTTATTTCTAAACTAACTGGCCGCCTGACATCTTTTCCCAGGGTTTGTGTTTTATGCTGCTGCTGTGAGGCCTCTCCCAGCGCGCCAGGTCGCTCGGCGCTGACCTCTCTGGCTTCCGTCTCCTGCCGCTTGGCACGCTCTGCCTCCCCAGCCAGCTCCTCCATTCGACTCGAGGCCTCGGCTTCCAGCTGCCTCATCTCACCCGCCAGCGCAACCACATCCTCCAGCAAATCGTGACTTGCCCTTAACGTGGGGGGGAGCTCCTGCCAGCACAAAAAATAATGTTGTATAGATGACGCAGGATCTAGTGTATTTCAGTTCTAGAACATTCCGTTCCAGATCATTCTATCCCCAAAACATCTTTCAAGTATAATGTATGTCCTGATCAATAGATATTACTCTGTTATCATCATTTTTTTCTGCCCATGCGAGAAAAACACTTCAGCTAAGCTTTCTTCATTCCTAAAATAATAATTTCTCATAAGTATTGGGACACCTCGTCCTTACACCCACAGGAACGTTTATGGCATCCCACTCTAAATCCACAGGCATCAATATGGAGTTGGTCCCCCCTTTGCAGCTATAACAGCTGCCACTCTTCTGGGAAGGCTTTCCACAAGATTTTGGAGTGTGTTTGTAGGAGTCCATACTGCATGTATATCAAGACATTTTGGACGATTTCATGCTTCCAACTTTATGGGAAGAGTTTGGGGAAGGAAGGCCCGTTTCTGTTCCAGCATGACTGTACACAAAGAGAGGTCCATGAAGACATGGTTGGGTGAGTTTGCTGTAGAAGAACTTGACTGGCCGGCACAGAGCCCTGACCTCTACCTGGAACAAACTAGAATGGAGGTCGAGCCGGGCTTTCAGGTCTAACATCAGTGCCTGACCTCACACATGGTCATCTGGATGAAAAGGCAAAAGCTCCCATAAACACAGTCCTAAACCACTCCTAAGCCTTCCCAGAAGAGTGGCAGCTGTTATAGCTGCAAAGGGGGGGGGGGGGGACCAACTCCATATTGATGCCTGTGGATTTAGAGTGGGGTGCCATGAACCTGTACCTGCCGGTAAGTATGACATCCGTGCAGTTCTATGTTCTAACCAAGCTGAAATTATACATTTCCTTTGCTGGAGGAACACTTGGAGGAACGCTGCCAGCGATTGTGTTTACCTCCGTGTAGGCGAAAGCGTCCTGCAGCTTCCGGCAGCTTCCCAGGGCCTCCCTGTAGTCGCCCTGCACGCCGCCCAGGACGTCCAGCGACTGCGTGTTACTGCCGATGGCTCCCTGCACGGTGGCCGCGATGGCCCCCAGCTTGGCCACGCTCCTCTCCGCTTCCTCCCGGTTGGCGCTCAGCCGCTGGCTGAATCCTGCACTCGTCGCCGAGGGTAAAGCATCATTATTATCCGTGGACTGATACGGAAATGACATCACGGCAGCATTCCTCCAAGCATCCCTCCATCAACCAGCTGTTTATCCAGTACAGGGTCAGAGGGTGTTTCCGGCTCCGTTTTAGCGTCATCGAGATGCAGTGTTTAATATATATTATTACTGCCGCCCCGCTGTGTCCGCGTGACCCGCAACCAGCAGCGGACTGAAAGCATTTGAAGAAGAAAGAATTTGCAGCTACACTGAATCCACATGTATAATGGGATATGTAGTACTGGTTGTTGACGAGTGTTAACACGTTGTGTCTGTCTGTGTGTGAGAGAGAGTGAGAGAGAGCAGTCATTGGTATTACTATGGCTGTACCAAACATGTACAAACTTCTTTCTTGTCATTATTACCTAAACAAGACAGTATACTAACAATGTATGTAGCAAAAACATTGTACTAGATATTATACGTACTCCAGGGTTTAACGTCTACAGGAGGATGTGTGGAGATCATATGCAAATACCGCGCTATTATATGTAAGGGACTTAAGCATCCACGGCTTATGGTACCTATAGGGGTCCTGGAAGCAATCCCCTGCCAACACTGAGGGATGGCGGCATTTCTATTTTTTCTAATTTTAACAAAGTGGTTTAGTTAGTTTACAAAATGCAATCTTTTCTGTTCATTCATGCAATTACAAAGTAAAAGGTAACCAAGGTTACGGTACATGAATTATCACATTTATGTTTAATATCAAATCATATGATCTGACAGCATTACCCACACACAGATAACTAGCATTCTAGTCAGTGTTAATGTGTTAATGACGCTATCATGAGGGCACACACGGAATGCGGGGGGTACCTTCTAGCTTGCCATGGACATTGAGCAGCCCGTCCATGTTCCCGGTGATGCCCATCAGAGAAGCGTCTGCAAAAGCCTTTGCAGCATTTGCTCTTGAGAGAAGCTGATTATGTATCTGAAGAACACAGAGAGGGCAACGGACATCAGGCAGGAGAGGTGCAAATGTGGCCCAAATGGGCTCAGATGGACTTCTTCTTCCTTCATAAATGTATAATACAGAGTTTTGGCTCTCAGGACTTTTAGGCCACCACACCCCTGATGAAATAAGCTTGCCCGTCTTCTGTACAGTCATGCCCTGCCTTAAGTCATTAATTGGTTCCGAGAGTCCCGTCGTAAGCCGATTTCTGACATAAACTGAAAATAATGCGTAAAAAAATGCCTGAGAAGGATTTATGAATAAACCTTAGACAAACAGACATTATAAAAGTGTTGTGTTCACTTTGCAATCTTAAAATTCAATGTTTACCTAGTATTCAGAAAAACTAAATAGAAATTACAGTAATAAAAGTGACTATATTAAATATTTTTACTGCGTTTCATCAAAATAAATAACGTAATTTTTCAGTTTCGTCAAGCCCCTCCGGTCGTCTGCTATTGTGTATGTCAACGTAAATGGACCGTGTTACTCTGTCTGATATATGCCGAAATAACGTATACTGGGGTATTACTGTACATGTATCCGATACAGACATGGGGCAGTGAAGGCATTTACACACGATACACTGGGGTCAGAAATGCCCTCAAGTTCTGGGTAATTTCACTTTAAACTTCTCTTGTCAAAGGCGATCTTAGACTCACATGGCTTAACATCAAAGACAAGATTCTGCTTGTGGCAGGATAGATCAGGTAGCCTTCAGTATAAAAGTCAGACTTAACCACTCTTTCTACCGGTCTCAATGCACACGATTCGTGGGAGGTCGGGAGCGACGTGCTGTTTGGAGTTGATCCTTATACCTGTTGAGCTGCTTCTCCTTTGGCCAGGAGGTCACTCATCCCGGATTGTTCTGCCTCGACTCTCACTTTTAAATCCTGGTATTCTGACAGGCCTGTTTCCACGCCGTCCTTTAGAGTTTCCAAATCTGACACCACGCCGTCTAACCCCTTTTGAGAAGAAACAAGTTGCTATAATCACTTACGGTCACAGCACATTCATCACCGGACCATGTTGTCAGAAGACCATCTACCTGGACTCCATCTGAGAGGAGTGGCTCCAGTTGGGAGATCTGCTTCAGCATCTCCTCCACAGCTAGGCTCTCCCGCTCAGCTGAGGAGCTCAAGTGAGCAGCCTGCTTCTTCATGCCCGTCACAAGAGTGGAGTTCTGCTTATACCTGGGAGAGGACATGAGGTCTCCTCTGTTAATGGATGTATGATGCTAACATCAGATTACTAAAATTAATATCAGCTGGTGGTCACTTGGATTTTTGGTAACACTTTACTTAAGGCCATGTTTTTAGTAATTTATAAACACATTTATAACAAATAATAATGCATTCATAAAGCATCATAAACATGGCTATAAATATGAATCAAAAGGCATAACACATTATAGCCATGTCTCTCATGCATTATAAATGCTCTATGAAGGTCTCATCTATAGTGCACTATAGATACCTTCATAATGCATTATAATGGCCAGTGGAAGCACTAAGGATGCTTTGTACTGCATTATAAAGGTATCTATACTGCATTATAAGTGAGTCCTTCAAAGAGCATTCATAATGCATATAATGTGTTATGCAGATTATAAATAGTTATAGCCATGTTTATAATACTATATGAATGTGTTACAATGAGTTATAAGAACAGTTATCAGGCTTTATGACTATGGGCTTCACGGAAAACGTTACGGGATTTTATTGATACTCATACACCTTGTCAGAGTGTGAATGCATCTTACCCAATCTGAAGGTCCCTGACAAGCTCGGCGATCTTTTCCTCTCCCAGCAGGACAGGGCGCATTAGACTCTGGGCCCTCTCTACTTCCGCAAGGGTGCTCTTTGCAGTCTGATCTACCATCCCTGCTTCTCCTTGCTGCCTGAAAAGGCACGTACCCCATCATCTCTGACCCACACTAATTGAGGGACGGCTCCAGGGGAATTTCTGGATGCATTTCTTAATTCGTATTACATGACGTCCTGAGTTACTCACTTCTTAGCGAGGCTGACAGCTTTCTCTGCCAGGCTGGAAATAGAGCTGCTGTCTCCACTATCATCACGTAGAGCCAGTTCCTTGAAATGTGATTAATGAACATGTCCATTACAAATGGGGGACGTGAGTAAGATACGTTAGTATGCTGCACAAGGGTTTGGTCTTACTGGGGACCTGGTTTTGGAATTTCTTATGATTTGTTAAAAATGACACTGATCTCAATACAATAACAACAGAATATTACAGAAGCATTGGTCACTGAATATCTTATACTAATCCAGTGCACTTGCAATCAAATCAGGAATAATCTATTGCAAGCCGTAACCTGCCTAATAAAACTTGGCATATTAGAATTTGATTGATGAAATCATCAGGGTGATCATTTGCAGGAACAGACAGTCATCTAGGAATGTTGAGTAACAACGGAACATTCATCCAGACAGAACAAAGACTATTTTGTATCTCTGTGTGGAACCTTTAGAGGAAATCGATTGAATGAATGAATGAATGAATGAATGAATGAAACCATACTGGCTGACTTTGCGACTTCTGCACCTTTCTATTGAACATTTCCAATCGCAAAGAGTTTAAATTCCAATCAACTCAACTCAAGGTGTAACTGTGTTGTGGAATATCTACGGTATATATTTAAATGCTTTAAATGTATGTTTTTTGTTTACGTAGAATAGAAACAGAACCCAATTCCTCAATCTTATAACACAGCATCACTACTCGAAAGCGATATTTAGGTGTGTCATATTAACCCTTAGGATGCATTAATATTAACCAGGGCAAAGCACTGCTCATTAAATGAGACGAAGGAAGCATGACCAACTCACAGCATTTCTGATGTCTGCCTTGGCTTTAAGCAGCTGATGCCTCACGTCCCGGATCAGGAGGTCGATATCAGACGCACGCCTCTGATACTGCAGCTCCTGCCGGCCCATAGCACTCAGGGTGCTGCTCGCAGACTGCAAGCTGCCGGCCTCACGGGCCTGAGCCTGGCTCAGCTCTGCCAGGCGACCCAGCAGACCGTTCTCAGTGTCTGCATGAAACACAGGAGGGTGTAAAACACTGTCATTAATGACCTGCTTCCTATTCACAGTGCAGGTTTAAGATCAGAGAGAACACTATTGGGAATTTATAAATCAGCGAAATCGTAGGGATGCACATATACACAGTATACGTTTAGTAATAAATGAATCAATGTGTGAGACTCTCGCCTGTGAGCTGGTTGCTGGTCAGCTGCATTTCAGCCAATAGGAGCTCTGCACGCTGGATGTGCCTTTGCAACTCTGCGGTATTTGCCGGAACAATACCGCTCTCCATCTTCTGAAGTAAACCCTCCAGTTCATGCAGTTTACGGATGTAAATGTCCACCTGAAAAATATTTGCGTCGTTGACGAATAATTACTGAAACATTTCGGTGCCACCATAACACAATAAAATCCCCCCAGTTTCATAGAGGCTATTATGACTGCAAATGTGAATTGTGGTTCTATGCAAAACATACATAGTGTATAACATCGTGACAGCAATACCCTGCTATAACTAGCAGATTTTTAAAAATGACTGAAAATCAAAACATCTCTTTTTCAAAATGCACAGAACAAATTATAAGTCTTTCGATGTTTTATACTCAGATCTTCTTCTGACTTAAAATTAGGATATCAATTGTACGTTTATAGCAGATTTATTTTTACCGAAACAAATTTAAGACACAGTTTCCGAGCTACCGCAGGAAAGCCGCGGTGTTCCTACCTGGCGCTTAACGCGCTCAAAGCAGCTGGGACATGCTGGCCGGTCACACTGGAGCCCCTCAAAGCCTTCTCTGCACAGACACTGGCCCCCGCTGCTGCACTCGCTGGAAGAGGCCCCCAGAGGGCTGCAGCTGCAAGCTTTGGGTAAATGACGGAACACGTCAACCTCGGCGAATTCGCTCATCAGCCCTTTCATCTTATAGCCGCTTCTCCAGGTCGGGGTGTCATGCGTGACGGATTATAAGCACTTGCGCATTCGTTTTACTCCCTGTAATTAAATTTTCACACCTTATGATGTGTGAGTTAAATAAACACCAATTGTTGACGGTTTGTTCGACTTTCTAATGTCATCGGTCGACATATATGTACCAGAAATTCTTATGCAGGTTGTCAATACTGATATTAAGAACAGTTTTCTTATTAAACTCATGCTGTGTTTATAACGCGCTTACTTTTCAATTGCACTTTATGTTATCATTTCACACAAGTACTTCGGTACATGCTACCTCACTGTGTTACGTTAGTTATATTTGTTCATATTAATGTTTACATTTGTTATGTTATTTTCTATGCTAACAATCCTAGCGCTGGCTAATGGTCTTTCGTTGTTTTTAAAAGACAATGATGATAAAGATATATTCTATTCTACTCTATAGCTCTTACTCCAGTACTAACTCGCACTTACACCTAGTCACTCATGAGAAGCTCAGTCTAACTCCAATTAAGCCTAGTCGACCCCTTGACTAGTAAAATACTATCTCCCTCACTTGTATGTTGCTTTGGGCAAAAGTTTCTGCTACATAAATAAATGTACATGTCAGCGATATTCTTAATCGATATGTACAACTGATTTATGGCTTGCAAGACTCGGCTTTCCGATAATTTCTGAAGAGGGAGACGAGAAGATGGCAAAATATTGTGTGTAAGTGTGTGCAGGCCGGTGTTCTCCGGGAGATTTAATCTGGAAGGACCTGTGAGTTCTTACCTTTGCAGCTATGAGATATGTGACTGCGATGGAAGCCATCTTGGCAGCTTTCACAGAAGAATCCCGTCGTGTGATTTAGGCACCGGAGACACTGTCCCGTCAGGTGATGGCAGTTGCCTACGGCATTGGGATCTATGTTCCCATTGCACTGACATCGCTGGCACGGTCGCCGGGGACCGCTCTCTCCCAAGGGGTCACCATAGAAACCATCATCACAAATGTTGCAGCGTGGGCCTGTTCAGATGATAGGTCAGAACTGGACATGAGTGTATTTTTAATGAGAAAGTCAGCAGTCCTTTTAATTGGACATCATGCCTTACCAGTTGTGCCCGGGGAGCATCGGTTACATCTCACGTCAGAGGTCCCTGACGTCCCTGAGCAATCGATCCTGGAGCTGTCATCAGCTGGCAGGCACTCCCCTGCAGCCAGGAAACAATGTGATGTGATATTGGAAACAAGTAATACAGGTAATAACTGTAACACAGGTAATACATGTATTACAGGTAATAGAGGAAATACTAGCAATACAGGTAATACCGAATATACAGGTAATACAGGTAATAGAGGAAATACTTGCAATACAGGTAATTTAGGTTCGTAATCTTACCACAATCATCGAACAGTCCAAAAAAAGTTAGAAATTGAACTATGACGTACAGAGGTTACACAACAATGCGGTCATAACAAATAAAGAAACAAGAGCCAGCTTGCAAAGGAGCCTTTTATTCCTAAAAACAGAAGATGTTATAATACAAATAAGTGGTGCAGAATGTGCCCTCACCTGTGTCAGCGTTACAGTCTCCAAGACAACTGCATGGTGCACAGGGGCTAAAGGGACCCCTAGTGGGGTCCACTTTTCTGTATCCCGAGGCACATCGTTCACAGAACTGCCCTTCATGCCCAACGGGGCAGCTGCACTTCCCAACCCATCCAGCAGGAGTGCCGGGCCCCTGCTTGGCTGACACGAGCTGCACGTCGTCAAGGTAACTACGGCCTGAAAAGGAAACAGAGACCCGATGAAACCAAAAACGAAATAAACGATAACAGAAAGAACCGCTTGAATAAATAAGCAAGCCAGAGTTTGCAAGCAACATAGTAAGCTTCAGTTCCCTAAAGCGAACGAGAAACAGGGCCAATGTGATGAAAAACGTAGACATGCAATCTGTCTGATTTGGAGATTAGGGATGTGAGGGGCGTGGTTAATGTTTATTGCGGAGCCTGGATAGCAGTTTGGTTATGACCATAAACACCCATCCATCCATTTTATGAAACAGCTATTCAGCATCACAGGGGGTCTGGAGCCTATGGGCACAAGGCAGGGAACAACGCAGGATGGGGTCTCAACCCATCACAGGGCACACTCACACAGACACACCTATGGGCAATTTAGTACTGCCAATCAACCTCAGCATGTTTTTTGGAGTGTGGGGTGGAAACCAGAGGGAAACCCCATGACAACATGGGAAGAACATGCACACTGTGAACCCCAGTGGAGACTTGGAGACAGCTAATCACTGCCCCACTGTGCCACCCTGACCACGCAATATCATAATATGTCGTCCCCATCCATAATCTTACCACAAACACCCCATTGTGGGTTTGCCAACTGAGGAAATGGAGGAATTGAAGCAGGAGGTCAATCAGTGTCAACATCCAGAGGTGCACACGTATTAAAGACCCCCCATCCCCCCAAACCAAATGTCAGCGAGGAGATGGGGGAACCCAAAGGGAAGTCACGCGAGCAGAGGAGGAACAAGCAAACTCCACACAGACAGGCAGGGAGCCGGAAGCCTACATGGGACTGAGAGATGTGAGATCGGCCAAACTACACCACACAGGGGGATAAAACAGGCATGCAGCAACGCTAAATAAAAATACCAAAAGTACTCTTCTACTACACTTATATGAAATGAAAAATGTAAAATCTAAATAATTTTGGGCAACATTGATATACCAGTGGCTGTCAATAAAGCATTGTGTATTCATGTTAGAACACATTATTCTACATAACACAATTAAATCATGTATTGTTCATGAGACTTTATACATACATGATACCTTTTGGATTTGTGTCAGTCGTCACTTTGGTGTTTATCTAAAAATAACGCTAATCAACTTTGAGATCGTAGCTAGAATATTGAAAGTTTAATTGTAGTTATTTACATTATATGTCTAAATAAACGGGGAGGTAAAAACAGGAACATCACACTTCCTGTCTCAGGACTGTCAGGATTTACAGGGTTTCTCATTTAATGTCTGGGTTTAAGTTTCCATGTGTGGCCCCGCAAGTGGAATTCTCCTTCGATGCCCTTTGATGAGCAGCCGCCTGCCTAAGCCGTTCCTCACCAGAACCTTCAGGGAGCAGCCCACAGACATTATGACCCTGTGTGACCAAGCAGTTGTTCATAATATATGTATGGGAAATATGCATAACTGATAGCAACAGAAGTCAAAGACACCCTACAGAGCAGCATTGTAGGGGGGAAAAAACACACGTACTACTTCTCCCAAAGGTGCCACGGATCTTGATGGCCGTGACATTTTGAAGGAGCATCTGGAATTGCAGAGCGGTGAGGGAAGGCTGCCACTTGCTGTCTGGGCTCTCATCAAGTCTGCACAGTCGCGGAGGGGAAAGAGTTGCTTTAGGAAATTCACTGTAAAATCTGACATCAACAGCAGGTTATAGATTGTATGGCTCAGCAGTTGAGGCCTCCGGGTCTGAGATCAGAAGGTTTGAATCCAGCCCTAGGTACATTGGCTGTGTTTAGCACAGCCCTTAATGCTCCATGGGCGGTGGATGAATGGCTAACCCACTGCTGGGACCCCAAGCTTCACTTTCACCTGTATGTCAATACATCACTTCCATCCTTATTTCATACAGGGTCTATTTACATCCTCAGGTACAAAGAATCACTGATGGATCAAATTATTGCCTATCATCATCAATCTGTCTTGTATTGGTTTATCTTCTGAGGAGTTGAAAGGGGACCTGAAGGCTGGAGCCTGTATCAGGCAGCCCCTAGCACAAGGCTGGGCTACGCCCTGGCTGGGATGTCAGCTCATCGCGGCCAACGGGAAAGGTTACGTATCTACTTCCACGGATATGTGCTGGAAAAGCGGAGCTAGCACATGGGAACGGAAGATCCCCTTCCAGATCTGGGCATCAAAAATGAGTGGATTGCACGTGGTTTTCTACCTGAAGCTGTACGTGGTTTTCCGCCCACAGGGAATGACTCGATGCAGGTCTCCAAGCGGGGCAGCCACCCTCAGCCCCGCCCCCTCCAGCACGACGTCGCTGCCGGAGGGATGGCGAGCCCCCCAGTCAAGCCGGAGCGAAAAGGACAGGGTTTGACCATAACTCAGCCGCTGGTTGCCCAGGTAGGAGGCTTGGAAGGGGACACAAAGAGATAATACTAGTTATTAGTATTAATGGAGTTTAGAACTTGGCACAAAATCCACTCCATACAGAAGCACTTACAGTTAAACAGTCACAATAAACATAGCTTATTGTAATTTTTCTGTGTGCCGTGCAAAAGTCTTAGGCAGCCGAACAAAAATATGTTTAAATGATCATCATGTTGAATGTAGTTTTATGTCAGTCTGAGTGTGTTTAGCCAATTAAAAACCTCACCGAAAGCGACCACAGTATTCATTGATATCCAATATTACTGCTTATTTGTTTACTCTACCACTAGCAGGCCGCATTTGGCAAATCAATACCTCATCAGTAATTTATTTTACTAATCAGTAGGCGTCAGTAACTTTTTAGAGAACATAAGAAATTACGTTTATTGTGTTACTGTTCATTTTCATATATTCTCATGTTAAGTTTGGATTTTTCTGAGCAAATACACAGCTCCTCCCCAGATAACAGCTTCAGACGTCTTCTTTGGCTTTTGCACAGTACCGGATATGCAGCACCTTTATTTCCTACCTGGAGCCAGGAGATAAACAGGCACAGTGCTGTCAGAAAAGACCTCGAGACTCTGTAGCCTGGTGGACCACTGGAAGCGAACACCGGGGGCCAGGGAACCATAAGCCGGTGCGGCTTTCCAGCCCTCGGTCCCTGAGAAGGAAGCGGCCGAGGAGACTTCATGTTACAAAATGTGTAGTTTTATCCCTGCTTGCTGGACATGCACCATATGGACAAAAGTGTCAGGACGAGGCTTTCTGGAAGATTTTGGAGAATTTCTGCCCGTGCATGCAGAAGAACAAGCACTGATGTTGGGCATGAAGGCCCGGCTCGCAATTTCCATTCTACTTCATATTAGGTATTCAAATTGGGGCTCTGTGCAGGCCAGCCAAGTTCATCCACACCAAAGTCACCCAACTATGTCTTTATGGACCTTGTGTACAGTCATGCTGGAACAGAAAAGGGCCTTCCCTAAACTGTCCCTACAAAGTTGGAAGCATACAATTGTCTGGAATTTCTTGGCATGCATATAGAGACACTTTGGGGAATTCTCTGCTTCCGTTGTTGTGGGGAAAAACAGCTTGGGAAAGACCTCCACAACCTGGCAGAGGAACATGAGGAACAGGAGCAAGCCCACGGCTTACCGCTGCTGAAGCTGGAGGAGATGGCGTGAACTGAGTATCCCTCCGCCGGGGAGCAGGAGTCAGCGTGCCCGTAGCAGAAGCAGGACCGGCATTCCGGCAGGCTGCTCAGCGGCCGGCTGCCTCCTGCCCAGCAGCTACGGGAGACAGGAATAGCACACTGTCACTCGCGTTATCCTCCAAGTCCTGTTCCCCTGGAGCTATAGCCAACATTTCAATTCAGGTGATTTCAATAGAACACAAGTGCAATTATTTTGTCATTAATAGTTACTTGTCAACTAATACTTTTGAGAGAATTGAAGAGTTACAAATTGTGCTCACCTTCATTGATTAAATATGAAGGCTTTTTGTTACAAGACAGTGTTTCTAGGCTATATCACTCTTAAAGATAAATTGAATGCTTTTGTAATTTAAGTATGACTGGTACCCTGGGCTGAATTGGAATTAAAAATCGGGCCTCACGATAAATTTTGCCAGCCCACAAACCAGTCGGCCTGTCAGGAAGATGCCTGGAATGGCCTGCCCTGTTACCTGAACTAGAGAAACATTCACTACATGATCAATGTCTGTAGTCTCACCTCCGTGTGCAGCCGATTGGAGTGACGGGGGCACCATTATCACAGTGGTCACACTTGCCACCCCGGACGCCAGGCTTACAGCTACAGACACCCCCAGAGTTACATCTAGGACTGCTCGAACCTAATAGCAAAAACACACGGGGAACGTCCCAACTAGCATGATAAAACCAGAATTAAGGCAAAAGCCACAACCACGTCAAGTGTAACCCTGTGAGATGCCTGTAAAAATACGATTAATAGACTATTTAGATATTAAACATTTTAATGTACAAGTTATGATTATCTATAATTATTAGAATTATCAATCTATATTATTTACAATTAATAGATAATAAATCATTATTAACGAGTATTAATGTATATAATTAATAATAGTTAAGACAGCATATTGCACTCGTTGGAAGAACAGTTTAGACTTTCCATAAATGCCAGTGGGGCTACAGATTTCACCCACCTGCAGAATTGCAGTTGCAGGGCAAACAGGGGCCCCCTGCCCCCTGGAGGTGAAAGCCCTCTTTGCACCTCTCACACTGCCGACCCTCTGTGTTTCCTTGGCAGTTCAGGCACCGCGGCCCGTCGGAGTCCCAAACACAGCTGATGGACTTCCCATTGCAGTTACAGCCCAGTGCTGCACAAAGAGAGGCATGCCGGTCATTTAAAAGAAAAGATACAACTGATTCTTATGCATAGAATCCATAGGCCCAGTTTGGGGGGGGGTGGGGTGTAGTGGTATCTATTCATATAGGTCATTTTGCTGAGAGATGCCAAAAGGAATGAACGGTATTTTTCTGTGCTGATTAAAGCCCCAGACAAACAGACCTAAATTTGAAAAACTCAACAGCAATGTCTCTTACCAGAAATCATGACCCGGTTATTGACTATAACCCACTTTATAGACTTTATAGTGGACAGTTAAATGTACGAAGTAGTTTCTACTACCGAACTGTGATCGCATTACTGCGCAGAATCACGAGCACCAGCAGTCCCCATGAACAGACAATTATATTTAAATGATCAAGCTATGTCCCCCATCAATACCAACCTCTCTCCTGTACACTTGACTGTATAACCCACAGTGAAAATGATAAAAAGCCCTTCCTTCTGCATAGAAGATCATTAAAAGTAAACGTAACTCAACGCCACTAAACTTAGGAAAATACAATTTCTCCCAGACATTACTGGTTTAAACACCGTTTACTGGCAAATGTATAAAACTACGATCAAAGGGCATTTTTTTTTTTATAAAATCCACATCCTGCGTTTTTCTCTCAATATAAATTATAATGAATACGGCATGAATATTAGTAGTCGAGTGTGACTATAAACATTAAAGTAAATCGTTTCAATTTTGAGAAGTCAGTTATATAAAGCGTACTAAATTAAAAACTGTTCTGCGTTGTCCATAACAGAGGCCTTTACAAGAATACTAACATAAGATATTTCGTTGTATAAATTAGGTTACATAATGCATTCAAATTATATAAAGAAACAAATTCCTAAAACTCACGTTCATATCTGTTTGTGCCTTTAACCGAAGACAGGATAAAAATTAGGATCCCACAATGATATATCCATTCGATCTTCATGATCACAAATGTCTATAAAAATTTAAAAAAAAAAGTTTCTAGAGTATGAACTTATTTCAGGTACAAACTGCTACAGTGAATGCAGCTAATGGGGCGGTATGCGTCTGATATCTCCAGGTCGTGCTTATAAACAGCCTCCTTATGACTAATGCTGACTCAGGCTCCAGACAAATTTGGTCAAACGTGCCTGACAATCCGGGAAGAACGAAGACTCTTGTATTGATAATCTAATCCCTGGATCCAATAACCGAATCAAAGAGATTCCTGCTTTACCTGTACATGGAAATATAAGCACTTCTGTCTCAAAGTGACAATGTTAATATTTGTTATCATATTATATACAATTTAAACATCATATAAACATATATCACATATTACATCAACATAAAAAAATGCAAAGTGTCATACAATCCTGATAGACCCATATTAAAAGAATTATTCGTATTATTATTTGTATTATTCCTGTTAATGACATTATATTTATATTACCAAATAAGAATTAGAACACACGATTATAAGCACCACACTGTAATATATTGGATAGCTATAGTTAAATTCTCGAAGCGCACTTCTGATAATTATGGGGATATTTGACATTTTGTTACCAAATTAACGTTATCTATTATATATACACTTTAGAGAATTTAGCTTAAACCCGAAGGGATTTAAACAATGTTAAATGGTTATGTTGAAAAACAGAAAATCTTCTTAATGAAAACAAGTGCCAAATGTGGAATCTGATGGGAAACTTTAGCATATTATCTCTCGCATACACGTCTTGCATTGGGCTCGTACATAAAGCCTGGGTGCCTGTTGCTAGCTTAGTGAGGCGTGGACTGTTTGCTGCGCGTTGCTGTGCGGCTGGAAGCGCCCGCAGTCGGACCGGCGTCAGCATTCTGACAGGTCAGTACCTGCTCCCGGCCCGGACTCACCCGGCCGCACCTCTGATTCACTTCCTGTCTGTAATGCAGATAGAGGGAGCAGAAACATTCAGCCCTGTCTAGAAACCATCAAACACTCTTTTTGCATTCACACACGGGAAGTGAGTCCGATATTTACTTTTGCCACTTCTATCCTGACAAACTTTTCCTTTCAGTTTTTTTAATAGTACAATATTTATAAGCCAAACTTTGTTCAATGAAGTTTCGTCATTTGAGGAACGCTGCCGAGCAGAAAGGTTCACTTTTTGTTTTTGTGTATTCTGCTCTTCTAAATAACATTTAGAAAAGTCCCTAGTTAAAATGGCATAGAATGCACATCTAAATGGATATTTGCTGTAATCTACAGCATTAGCAGAGAGTTTGCTTGACTTTGATTGCATGTGTTACTTGTAAACAGTCTGCTATAAATGCTTTATTCGTGCCACACCCCTTATGCCAGACATAGGACTGAGTCTTTCGGTCTAGCCTCCTACCTGCCATATACATATCCTCCGGCAATGGCACACCACAGCTCCAAATCACATGCCCAGGAGACGAGTCAGTGGGTGGGGAGCGAAGCGGACTGAGATAACCTCAGGGCAGGGATTGTCTCTGGCTGGGACTAGGTGAGCCAGCCTGAGCTCACGGAGAAGCTGCAGCTTCCAGCCGCACCCCAGCCCCTGGCAAACCGGCACTCTGCCAAAGGACAAACAGAATTGCTGCAACTCCTTAGGACTGAACCTCTTAACATAACACATCTACATAGCTGCAAGGTGTATTATCACCTTGGTTCTTAGCTATAACATATAATCAGGGGTGCCACTAGATATTTTGGGCCTCATGAAAGCATATTCAGTTCTTTTTTTTTGTATAGTGCTTAGTTTCGCAGTATACATTGTCTCAAAGCACTTTACCTTATCTCTGCCCAAAACCCCCCAGTGAGCAGGCCAGATGCAACAGTGGCGAGGAAAAACTCTCTAGAATGAATTAACCTTTGGTGGAACCAGATCCAAATAGGGAGCCCATTCTCCAGGGGCTAGCAGAGGAAGTCACATGAACAAAGTCCCAGTTTATAAAGCGAATTGGGGTCCCCAAGCCAGACCCATACCGCATATCATATTGGGTCCCCAAGCCAGACCCATACCGCATATCATATTGGGTC
>JAODKM010000042.1:17421580-17435532 GCA_026780845.1 Petrocephalus sullivani
GTTAATATATTTAATCAGATTAATCACAACGCTGGATTAATCCGCGTTAACGCGTCAATTTTGACAGCCCTAATATAGACACACATATACACGTGTGTGGTTTGATCATTGATTGAGCTTCCATCTTCCTTTCCTAAAAGCAGTGTTTGTCTCCTAAAATTACTTCAATTAAATTTCAAAAGTCCCAGACATTTAAATAAAGGTTCAAATGACGAATGATTAGCCCAACCCTTGATATTAAAGTGTTGTACCTATAAAACTGCTATTACAGGAAAAACATACCTGTCATGTCAGCCTTCAGCGCCTCTGCTTGCCTGTTGAGAACATAAAATATAAAGTTAAACACTCATTAACAATTAACAGACAAAATCGATCAACAACACAAAGATCTCAGTTTAACCCCAGGGCTACAGTGGAATGATCAGATGTTCTATTTTGTCCTTGCCTTTCTTTCTTAGTAACTTTCAAGATGAACACCACTGCCCCCTTGAGTTGGTAGTGAGCACTGAATACACAGTAACAATCAAGATATTCCCTTCAAAACAAGCTTCTAGCCTTATAGCTGTGTACCTTAATCTAATTACACTTGAGATCTTAATGAGGTGGCACAGTTCTCCACCCCTCTGCTGGTTTATGTACTGTTCAGAATTATTAATACCTGATTTCTAAAGATGGTTTACACAGAGATTATGAACATTTTATATATAAACAATTTGATGGACCTATAAAAAGAGCCACAAGATGCAATATTTTTGGTTAGCTGGACAACTCGTTGGATTTAAGGTAGTCTGGGATAGACAGAAGTCTTGCTTTGTGCTACAGGCCTGTGACCAAAATAATGAGCACAAGACAGGTACAATAGAACAATAGATCTGTGCCCAGGATCCCTCAAAAAGCTCAGTGAGGTGACCAAGTGACAGTTTAATGATATTGCCCATTCAGTATGCCACTAAACACTGATTGGTTAATTCCTTCCAACTGAATGAAATGCTGCACAAGAGTGAGGGGGAAATAGTGAACTCTATCTACTGTCAACTTGATGACTAAGGCAGCAAAAATCAGGACAACTTATTAAAAGAACGTTAGAGAATTAACTGAAAGTTAGAGAAATGCCAACTTTAAAGACTCAACATGATCTCTAACATAAATCTACACCTTCCCAAATAACACTACATCAAACACATTAGGGAACCCATTAACACGAAAGGATATAGAAAAAGTTCTTTTGTCAATGTCAATCCAATCTCCAGCTGATAAATACTCAGCAGGACATTACTCCTAAATGCAGTGTGATAAAAAAAAAGTTCATTAAATAAAAACCATAGGACAGGTCAATGGAGTTTGATAAACTGCCAGCCTTGGTTTCCAGATCAAGAGGTTGTTAGAATAAAAACAAAAAAACAGAATGAAATAGAATTTCCTTAATGGTTCAACTTTTCAAATGATTTTCGGCCGCCTAAAAACACCCTAAAATAAATTTAAAGAATGCTAAAAACACCACCTAATCACATAAAAGTAACTGTTAAAAATAAGTTAGCACAGGTCTTTTTTTATATGAAATTGCAAGCAACATTCAGAATATTCTGAAAAACTGAGAAATATGTATTAATGTTTAAGTAGGAATATCTTCATTTTTGGGGTTTTGGCACTCTAAAATCAATAACAGACAGTAATTGAATACCTAATTCCTGAAGTCTAAGAACAGCTTCTAAACAAACGAACTTTTTACATCGTCATAATAAGATGACAGTCATATGATTTGGTGTAAACGCTGCTCCCAGATTATGCCATATATACTTCAGCCACAATTTACTATGCATTTATATAAAAATATATAATATATAATAAAGTACCAGATCACTAGCAACCCAAACATGGCAAAGTGACTGCATTGTTATGTATGATTTTAAGTACTGCATTTGCAAACAGCACTCAATTATTACTTTACTAAGGGCAATAAAAAAAAAACGTGTTTCCTCAAAGTCCCATGCACACAAAGGTTAAATCAGCAGAGAGCAATCAAAAATAAAATACTTACCACATAAGCTGTGATTGTTAAGTTAAAGTCAAAATAAAAAATCCACTAAGAAAATAAGACAATGGGTATCATACAGCTAAATGCTGCATGGACCCCTAATAATTATGGAGTGATTTTGACGACAGAATTCTGTGGTTGTGTAAAATAGATTTGTGTACTTGAAAGTTTAGTTTCTTTAGTTTTGTACATCCATCCAGCAAAGTTTGTGTTTACAAAAAAGTTTTCCACACCTGTTTTCAAAGTAACAGATTTGCAACTTCACGTTTACCCATATATACATCTACGATTCGGGATTATGAACATTGTATATAGAAACAATTTGACAGCCCTACAAAAAGAGAGCAAGCCTACAAGCAAGTCTTTAGTGTTATCTTGTTATTTAAGTCAGATTCACCTTCAGAATGTATTCACCATCACCCACCTCTCCCATCCTATCGTACTCCCCGCTAGGAAAGAAGACCTGAAGTCAGAGCAACACTGCGGTTACTGCCTCTGTGCCACACCTGGGCCAGCACCTCCCTCACCAAGCCACGTGGCATCGCCTACATGCCAAAACAACACAGGGTATCATGATGGGAGGTTCCCAGGCCTGGCCTGCCCTGTCCACTGGAGTTATCGAGCGAGGAGCAGCACACGGCCAGAGTTACATAAATATTCAATTATTAGAAGAGGACCTATGCCTTTATTATTTAGAAATGTGACCAATAGTTACTGGCCAATAATTTAGTCAGTAACTTATTTAGTAACTTATTTAGTCAAGCGCGATCTCATCACCAGTTCTCCACTGGAGACCAACACTCCACAAGTTTCTTGGTCAAGCCGGAGGTGCGTCTGGTAATTCACTACATCGTATGTATCTTTAATATATTGAAGGCAATACATAGAGGTGTGTATTGCATCACCTCAGAGATGAAGTTGCACATCCCTAATTTGAAGTTTTTGCAAACCTATCTGTGGAATACAAAATATTTCCATACAGTGGAAGGCAAATGACTTTTCGTGACCATGCAGTTCTTGTTTGCCTTTCCCCTTTTCACTTACTTTTATATTCTCACAAATGTGAAACAAGCTGTAATGAATATGTTGTAATGAATTAGGTTACTGGACCAAATTTGATAAGAGACTGGTAGTTTGATTTGCTTGATTGCATAGCACTGATTAACATGAGAAAATGTAAGGAGCTAGCAAGGGTGGAGTGTGCCCAGCAGCAAGATCCATCTGGAAAAGGAACCCATTAAAATTGCAAACATCGCTATGTTTGGTTTCCTATGACGGAGTAAAAATGCTTTAGCAAAAGTTATTGATGTTTAGAATGCCGCAGACGATCGCAGTCATTGTGATGCGTCAATTGCCTGTGCACGCACGGCCATGTCGATAACATCGCACATCATGAAAGCCTGTGAGAGCGGTACAGTGGTGCAGAGGGGAGCACCGTTGCCTCGCACGGCTTTGGGTTTGTTATATTTCCCCCGTGTGCACATGGCTTTTTCAGCGGATCCTCCGATTTCCTTCCACTGCCCAAAAACATACAACAAGTGTGAACTGGAGTGCCTAAATTTTCAGTATGTGTGAATCAGTGTACAACAGTTGCAATGTGTATTATAATTATATTGTAAATGATTAAACTAATCGTAAGATTAAAATCAGCAGAGTACACGATTGATATAAATTGACAGTGATAGCACTAGAAAACACATTTACCCTCCCTCTGTTAAAAAAAAAAAGGTGCTTGCAGAATACAGCAACTATCAGGCTCAAGTAAATGTTTTTTTTTTATAAAAAGTAACAAAAACACACCTTTGTATCTTACTGATGCAAACGCTTGCTGTCCTCATTACGGTGAACTTGAAACTTACAGCACAACTTGAAACTCAACTGCATGATCACAATTGTGTCATAGGCCAAACAGCTGACTGACAGATCACAGGAGGAAGAAAACTTTACAGTGGGGGTGCCTTCTGATAGGTCAAATGTTTGCATGCTGTGTGTGAAAATATGATGTGTGTAAACAAAACTGATTTCCTTTATTCATCGTATTTCAATCTTTTGTGAAGCGTTTCTCTCGCATATTCATTTCTTTATGACAATGAAAATACGATTTCAGACAGCACTAGGATACATGACAATTTTTCAAATGGCATGGCTTGTGAATCTCCTTAGTAAACCTTCTTTATTGTGGAAAGCCCCCTTGCAAGCCTTCTTTATTGTGGAAACCAAAATGAGCCCACACTTCAGCTCTGTATGTCTTAGGAGCGAATACAAGGGTGTACTCACACTAGGCGATCCACACAACCTAGTTTCTTAGATTAGTGTGATCACACTTGAAGAGAAGGCCATGGGCCCAGTTCAGTTGAAAGTGGGCATGATATGCATCCAGTTACTGTGCCTGAGCATGCAACAAGCACACTATAATGAACTGTACCTGGAAGAAACCAATTGGGTAGGCGATACAGATAGGGTAGTGTGAGCTAAGTGTGAGTACGCCTTAACTCTTTGGATTCAGCCATTGGTGGCAACGTTACAAGTCAGCTAGGTTTGCTAATGCTAATGAAAGCAGTGCACCCTTACACTGCTTCCTCTCTGTGATAAAATACCTTTGTTACTATACAATGAGATGTTGTTTAAAGCAAACCTATAGACGCCAAGGATAAAACCAGAAATAGAATGTAACACTAATAGACTAAGTTTAGGAACATACACCCATAATAAAGAATAAATATAAAAAATTCGGAAACCTTAAATCTGTTAAGTTGTCTGGTTTTGCGATACAGGCTGAGGGTGAACGAAATTATATTAAAAGTCAAACAAAGTGATCCAAGCATGCTGGAAAAATAGCCTGACCCTGCACTTGGACAAGCACAATAACCAAGGACAAAAAGAGAAAACAATTGTTCATGGTTCCTCTCAGGCTTCGTATTTACCATTAAAGTATCCGTTACAGTTCTTATTGTGCTATCATGAAAAAAATTGGATGCAGTGCAAAGGAGGAAAAATATGAATAATATAAATGTTACGACATGGACATTAAGACCTACACAAAGTAATACAGGCAACCTACCTAATTGGTGGAGAAAGAGCAAATTGGCATGCATGTAAAATATGCAATAAATGAAGTTTTGGAATTACATGTCACAATCAGAACCGAGAGCATCGCGGTAAAAACATTTATTAACATTCGCAATACCAGCACTTCGAGGAACTGTATAGGTTGGCGAGTGTGTGAGGAGTATGGATTAGACGGACAGAGCAGGTGGAGCAGGTGGTGGGGCTGTCTGGGAATACAATGCTGTCATTTCCGACAGCCCCCAGCCCCCACTAGTCAAATTCACTTCAACAGGACCCTTTTTAAAATGAGCAATTCATTGGAAGCAGTTCATTCTCTCTAGCAAAAATTCTGCGCAATTGCACCCTTGCCTTTGTTTTGGCGTTGCTGGTGAGATAATGTCACTACCTGCTTGCAAAATATTCAACATAAAGGAACATATAGAAAAAACATATAGAGGGAAAAAGCAGCAATGCAAAGTGCTCACGTGTAGAGCACGAGACGAAAAGACGAACATGACTTAGTCACTGGAAGAATAAAGGCGTGCGTTACATCACGGAGAAGGACGAAAATACTGATCGAGTTACATATTAAATAAACATTTGTAACTCGTTTAATTTTTAAACCAGACCACCCATGAAGAAAGTTGGAGTAAACAACGGGCAAAGTTCAGCACAATATCTTGACATATTTATCACACCGAAAAAAGGCTGCATGTCCCCCGCAAAAACATCACTAGATACCATGTTAAAAATACGACATCGCTCTTATTTGCTGGAGACCGATACAGAACATTACAACGACTTCGAACCATAATCAGTTACTAGAGGCGCCTGTGCTCATACCATTGTACTAAAATCACTAAGACCGAACGAGGCGACTGAAATGTATGACTTTCAGCCATAAGAGAAACGGAAATAATCACCAAAAAAAAAATTACAATTCTACAAATCTAAAATAAAGCCCTGAGTTTCCTCACAGTTACACAAAATCGACAGTTCGGGAACATGCTTTTCCGGTTAGATCAGATTGGGGTTATCGTCCATAGGGCTGTGCAATTTAGACAAAATAGCCAAGGGAAAGCTACAAGTACACACAGAAACTAGTTAACCTGTAAACAACGACAAATATTCAACTATACGAGATAAGACTTTTCATCTCAAATTCATATTCAGTTCAATCTGAACATAAATAAAACAGCGTTTAACCTATATTACACTTCCATTTGAAGACAGCAAAGGATCTAACTGGGCCTGTGTGTGATGCCCACAAATACATTCAATATATACAAAAACATCGTTGCAATTTGGCAAAAGCACATGGGAAAAAAGTTAGTATATGAACACGCCATAGTGCCCACGAGTGTCCATACTGGCTTGTGCAGCTCTGTGGGGGCGCGATTAACCCTTATTTATTCCTCACATTTTTTTTCTTAAAAAAAAAAAACGTTATCAGATCACTTGGTATAAATCGGCTGGTTTAGCAGCCCGCAGCGATTTCCCTTTTATTGTGATGGTAGCACGTCTTAAATCGCCATGCGACATGCAGTCGCTACAGGATGCGTATTGCTCTGTGCGCTGAATGAGAAGCATTCAGATAAACGAGCAATATGCATAACCAGTCGAGGTGAGTCTCCTTACACCAGGATATACTGGAGTTAGCCAGTTCACACTGGCAATTGTGAACACACCTGGCAACATTTTATACAAAACATCAGCCATTTTAGTGATGATGGACTATTTGCTGTTCTCAGATCTATTAAATGACCGATCCGGAATTGGGGGTTATGTAGCTATACAATTTCTCACTTTGTATAATTTTATTACTAACTGGCAGGCCTGGATATTCCGCAATAGGTCCACCTTCTCTAATTAATTCGCGCACATTTTAACTAGCCACATTTTAAGGTTGATGTCAGATTTGGTGCTCTGAACAAGAGCATCTGGCCACCCAGCTACTACTGCCTAACCGTGCAAAAAAATGAAGTGCATATACTTATATTTACCACATTCGGTCGATTATGAGTGTCCGGTGAGCTTCGGAACCCGCCTGCGAGCCGTGATCTTTGATACCGGTTTATTTAATAAAAGAGCACCGCGATACACACGCTAGTAATGCGATGGTCACAGCGCAGCCGGGGAAAGGAACGGAACGGGCATACTGGGACCGCTCTTTCGCCTCCCCGATAAAAGCACTACTTAAATGGGACTGTCGAGAAGTTGTGGCGCTGATCTAAAACCCGAACCGGGCCAACTAATTAACAAGTTAGCTTAGCACGAAGCGGGCAGCCGGGGACAACACTGCGGCCGCTTCCCGACAGACCCCCGGATAAGCCGCGCCGGGCTGAAACTAACATGTTTAGCCGGGGAGTTCTGGACCGGGTTTAAAAGACGGACTCTTACCTCAAATATTGGACGCAAAGGTTCATCCTGCTCGGTCTTCTGGCTTTAAACGAGCACGGGGTCGGGAGAAAGCGAAGTGATTTCTGGCGCCATATTGTTCCCCTGTCGGTCACCACGGTAGCCGTCAGGCAAGCTAACTGGCTAGCATGCTAGCATGGTCGGCCCGGAGCGCCCGAGTGCAAATATATCTATATATATATATAAACCTCGAGGAAACGAAAGCGCTCGGTGTCGGATAGGTTGCCGGAAGAATAATTATCTAGGGATAAGACAGTTATTTTACACCTCCGCAGTGACGGTCGGTCTCAGAAAACGACATAGCTTGCCAACTTAGCAACGCGTCACACTATGATGGTCACAGGAAAAACAAAACATTACGTTAAAAAACAAACGTCGTCGACGATTCCTTGCGGTGGGTAAAATAAAATCTTTCCCCACCGAGAGTAACAGCTAATAGGCCTCCGCTCGGCCGCACGGCCCCCGGCTTTGTGAAACGGGCGCCATTTTGGTTCTAAAGGGGTCCCGTTTGGCTCGCACGCGAGCCAACATGGCGGCCCTTATGCCTTCTGGTAGCTGATAGACGGGGGGGGGGTGATTTTGCGGGATGAAAACGAGTAGGTCGGTGTTAATTAATGATGTCGGCGCCGTCAATCCACGGGTAGAAAACACCATTCAGTCAAATATAGGCTGATTCTTGACAGATGCTGTTTATTGTGTTTGTCTGTTGCGCTTTAACTTGGCAGGGGCACATTTAGACAGTATAACAAGCAGCCGGCCAGTACTGAGAGCAGGGATGGATGTAATGTTTCGATCTGACAGGATCTTCCCGAGGAACCTGTACGTTTGGTCGCCTTTAAAGGGCGCACGGAGAATACGGACCCGGAAGTGCTATGGGTGCGAATTCCCATCAGTCATTTCGGCAGCCTGACAGCAAGTAGAAAAAAAAACAAGATGGCAGACAGGTGACATTAAGTGAAATAATGATAGGCAATAATTGCCCCTGTGACAGTCATTTTTCAGTATTTCTATCCCTACCATTAACGCTGTAGTTATTTAATTGCTTTTTTATTATTTATATTTTTGCGTTCTCTGTTTCCAGAGTGCTTAAGTACATGGGTTTACGTACATGATTTAAGAGCAAATCTTATACTAAAAAAAAAATAATTTACACAGATTTAAAATTTGATCAAAAAGTATGAGTAATATCATTGAGTTCATCCATGTTTCACAAAAACAAACGCAAAGTGGGTTTAACATGAGCAACTCATCTTTAATAAATACCTCCGACAAAAGTTGACATTTGGTCAGTCAGCACCTCTTAATATAAGGGAGCCATAAAATGAGAAATCCATTTGCCATATAATCTGCTATGGCTAGGATTCCACCTCTTTGACATCTGGGAATGTGCAAAGTTAGTAAAATTCTCTGATGAAGCGTTACCAAACCTCTGATATAAATTTTTGTCAATACAAACTCATCAGCTTATGCAGAATCTTGTGCACCTGTTCTGAGAGCCAGCATCATTCATCTTATGTTGCCGTCACTTGCGTCTGGTTCTTTGTCAGCTGTTCTGATTTAATCTACTCTATACTTTAGTGTATTCCATAGACTTAACATGAAAGCCATTTCAGAGTCAGTAGAGCATCCCACCAACCATTTTAATGTAGTTGCAATATAAGCAGATGTTATGCGTCTGTTAAAATAAAGACATTGGGTAGGGTCTATACTCAAACCATTAATGACAGATGATTCTTTAATTTCGTACGTTTCAACTGAAGTTTTATCATCACCAACAGATGCTTTGTTTAGGTTTTGATACACATATTTACTCATTGCAGCAGTGAAATTGTTGCTGGTTATGGGAGAATTTCAATTGCCCTGATGATTTTAGAACTCAAGTTAAAATATTGATTGCAGAAAGATAGAAGTTTAATGAGGATGGACTAATTCTCGCCTTCACACTGTTCTTCCTGAGGAAGTCACAGGAACAGCATGCTGAGCAGAGCAGACCAGACCTCTTTTTCTGTGGCCACAAACTGTAGCTTGTACATATTCCCTGGATGTTCCCAAGCCAACTAGGAGGCATTATGCCTCCAGTGTGCCCTGGCTGCTCCCCAGTGCTTCCGTTCCGCGAGACGCCCGGAATAGCTCACTTGGGTTGTGACTACACTGCATCCTTATAAGAGGTCTGAACCACCTCAGATGACTCCTCACAACTAAAAGAGCAGCCGCTCTATTTGAAGGCCCCTCTGAAAATCGCTCGCTGAAAATGAATCAGACAGCCCTACTGAAGAACCTCATTTCAGCCGCTGATACTCGTGACCTTGTTTTTCTTTTGTCATTACTCATAGCTCATGACATACAGTGGGTCGATTCCTCAAACAAGCTCTGTTTGACCACTTGGCTTTTCTCTCAGACATAGAGTGTAGCCACTGGACCAGTCAGCTTGTTTCACATTCCATCTTACCTTTATGAACAAAACTGAACCATTTCATTCAGGAAACTCCCCAACTAAGTCTTTCTGGACTAGGGTCACCAGAGCCCATACATGCAGTCCAGCCTGGCTCAGGGTATAGGTGAGAAGGAGCCAGATGGATCATTAGTTCAACATAGTATTTAACTTAGTAGTTCTTGGCCATTAAAGTCATTTTAGGCTGAAAACTGAACCATTAAACAAAAAAAGGAACAGTACAGTTCTTGGGCACAAAAAAACACACTTCTCATTTTGACTGTAACAGAATTTTCCTACGGTTGAGAAACAATTAAGGCAGTTTATTTTGACAAGAAGTCATTACATATTAGAACTAATCATAGTAAGCCAGACCACTGTCATATTTAAGATCAAGGAAAGATCTGGGGAAACCCAGAACTTAATCTGCAACACGAGTTAAACTGCATGTAACTGTGGTTAGATTTTTGAACTTCTATATACCATATGACATGAGCTACCCAAAAGCTTTGCTATGCTAATTTGCCAACTATCCAGTCTCTGAAAGTGACCATTTTCACAGAATCGAACACAGTTTCTTGTTTTTGTAGCAACAATTTAATTGGAACAATTTGATTTACAGGCAGTATATGAACAGGAGTCGTCAAATCTTTAAAAAATGTCACCGTGGCATGTAGGGATTTGAAAATAAAAATACTAACATAAAAACTAATAAATGATTAAATACTTGATATAAATAAGAACTGTTTTATACATAAAATAGTATATGTGACATTCTTTCCACAATGGCGTGCTTTGCAAATACAGTGGAGGCATGACTGGGGTCAGAGGATTGGCTTGTCTTTCTGCAACTTGTTCCTTCATGCGTTCAACACAAGTAGGTATCTTTACACTGTTAACACTAACACCAGTAATTAATACATGGCTTAGAAAAGCCAGATGTCTTCCATTCGAGGAAGATAGAAAGCAACCACTGGAAGTAAAGGCATGTTTGCGATTAACCTTTGAGTACAAGCAAGCATAGTCCTATACCTTTAAGATACACACATGTGGGTCTGTGTGTGTAGCTTTCAGGTACAGTTGATTTGTAATGCTAAGACCGTGTATCTGTTCAAAGTCGCTTTTGTAAATGATGGGACCACATGAAAAGGCTAATGCATTGTAGTCAGTCCTGTGCATATAAATGCATATATTTACACAAAAATCCCATTCTCACACTATAATAAACACACTCACACAAATATAACATTTGAAATTATTAGCACCAGTGTATCAAAGTCTTGTTACGCACATGTACAACGTTGCATAGTGTTGAATTCAGAGTATGTTGTAGGACATGGGTAGTTATGCAGCAAAGGTGGTCATCTATAAGGGTGGCTGAAATTTTACAAGTGCCTTTTCACACTTTCCATAGATTTACTCAAAGGGTTTTACATTTTCATGTATACACGCGTACACTACAGTAGACAAAATAAGTGGTTTGAATTCACCAGGGATTCATTCACTGCTGGGCAAGGCTACTCCTATTTCATGGTCAAATAAAAACTGTGTGTCGAATAATAGCTATGACTAGCCGTGCCGAAACAAAACACAAGTAGCCAAATGTCTGTTTTACCTAAGCTTATTCTGAGTAAGGGTCACGTGGATTTCAGACAGGAGTACTTGCGTCTTGTACTTAAGGCACTTCCGAAAAACGCAAGCCGTTGCAGTCATATGGGTTTCTTTTTTTTCCGGATGGTACCATTTCGTCTCTAACAGCGGCTGCACTCAAACTGCAAAGTCGGTAACTGTGGTAACAGCTCTGTTTCTGCAACTTGTTACATATATGAGTCGCAGTTGTTTGTTATAACATCCTGGTTTAACCAAAATATTGATATGTTTTTTTTTTTTTTGTTAAGCAAAAAAAAAAAAAAAGTAGTTTTGGTAAAAGACGGCACTTAGCCAGTGTTATAGGTGAGAAGCAGAGGTACATCACGCGGAGGGCCCGGGTTAGGGCCGCTCCAAAGAAGCGGTGTTGTAACACCCTGTTGGTAGCGTGTTCTTTATGTCCATTAGATTGTCGATGTCCTTCCTGATGTCGCGGATCTGCTGGTCGTAATCAGAGATCATGTTGTCCTGGCTCTTGGCCACCTCGCTGAGCTCTTTAAGCTTGCGGTCCAGCTCGCTATTGTCCATCTGGTCCTTGGCGTGCTTCAGCAATCCGTCGATCTGGTCCAGCTTGCTCAGGTCCACTTTGTCGATGTTGCCTAAACCAGGACAGAAGCGTTCATCGGTTTAATTATGCAGCCAGGTTACTAGACTGGATCACCTATCAAATCTGTTCAACGAATTCAACATGGCAAAACCCGTCATTTACAGGTTACAAATATCATGCAGTACGTACCCAATTGCTTCAAAAGGAGATTGATAGTATTCAAAGCTGTCTTGACGGCGTTCTTAGCCTTGCGAGCATTATCCTCAGCCTCCTTGGCTGCGTCAGAGGCCTGCAAAATGACCACACTGACATTTATGCTAAAGCCAAGGAAAGAGTTGGCAAAATTCATTCAAGTTATCAAATCTGTTAAAGCTACTGAAATAACAATATAAAATGTTTGGCCTCAGGTTCAGGTCTCATAAAGATAGGTATAAATTTGAATTTCGTATTGTATTGGTGTAGAAATAAACATTTACAGAAGAAACAGTTTTGTAGCAGCCAGCAACTATGGAATTGTATGTGTTTCAACATGGATAGGTGACACCTAAAAGCTACAACAAATCAATAAAGTGTTTAAATATATTGTACAATGCAGCCAATTAGATCAGGGCTGGCCAACCCTGCTCCTGGAGAGCCACAACCCTGCAGAGCTTAGGTGCAACCCTAATTTAACACACCTGATACTGATAACCAGGCCCTTCAGAAGCATCTCAATATTAGAGTCAGCCTGGTTATCAGTATCAGGTGAGTTAAATTAGGGCTGCACCTAAGCTCTGCAGGGTTGTGGCCCTCCAGGAGCATTAGATCTTTCTGTTCTTGTAGGAAGTATGGTGACAATTTAAAGTTACCGACATGCTAAGGAACAGGAATATCACCCAAATATTAATTCATGTACATTTATGTGCATGTACTTTGGTAAGAATCATGCAATGGACATTTCAGACAATTTTTTCTATTAACACTATCTTCAAGAATAAATGTTTACAGTGTTTAAAACTAATTAAAATTGCTCTGAAAATGCACATATTAGTTATATTAAGAATGATTTTATTACATGGAAAAAAGCCATTAAAAGGTCAGCTGTGTTTCAAACTGCATCTTGAAAACAAATGGCAAACATGGAGTCAATCATGCTTAGTGCCAACCTATTTCCACGTGACCCAGTGAGATCTGTCCTTCCCCACCGTTCACCTTCATTCCACCTCATTTTGGATCAGCGGGCAGACTCACCATGCCAGCCATCATCATGTCCTGGTCAGCTTCTGAAGTCTTCTTGGCCAGCTCCTTTTCCGCAATCGCCAGTTTGGCTATCATATCGTTGACCTCGTCGTCTAAATTCATGGTGTCATTAAAGGCCTTCTCCGCATCCAGTTTGGTTTTCGCAGCACTCTGGAAAATGAGGATACCGACAATTCAGCAGGGAATTTTCTGATGATTGAGCTACATAATACAGTCAAGAATTTTCCCTCGACATAGGATCCCAAAATGTTTTTGCTCCAATCTATCTTAAATAACCAGACACATTTCTGCAAGTCAATTTAAGCTGCATTTGTTATCAGCAATTAAAAATTACAACCCCTTCACATTTGTGAGGGTTAGGGATGGCAGATCCCAGGGAATGTGACAATATTCAAGGCTAATATTCAATACCCATAATAGTCTACTAGCCTAAACAGTAACATAACAGTAACAAGTCTATTTATTATCGATTTCTAAACAAACAGTACTGTACACTTTTCAAGACCTTTTTAGATATACATGTATATATGTATATATATATATATATATATATATATATATACACACACACACACACACACACACAC
>JAODKM010000042.1:17438361-17443361 GCA_026780845.1 Petrocephalus sullivani
CAGGCCCTTAAAACGGGTCCCGCACACAGCTCAACTGAAGAGCAAGAGTGCTCCTGGTGGGAGCGGGCCCTTAAAACAGGTCCCGCACACAGCTCGGAAATCTCGGAAATCTTTGTCATCTTGCTTCGTGTGTAGCCTAAACCTACGTCCCCGGTTAGTCAGCACCAGATATCGTCAGGGGTGACTTATCTGCTGACTCCCAGGAACGTCATGGTCCTACCGAGCCGTAACAGAGTCTAGCAGCACCAGCCCTAACTTTGAATTGAAATCCAGCACAGTAATTATACCTGCTGCTCAGTCTTTCCCTTCTCCAGCAGTCTGCGGACTTCGGACTCTTTGCCTCGCAGGTCATCCCGGAGGTCCATGTACTCTTTCTCGGTTTTATCAATCAATTTGTCCAGCTCCGAGGCCTCTTTCTGGATTTTGTTTGCTTCATCCTGAAAAGAGGAAGAAAACTTATTTAACAGGGTGTCAGTTACGTTCATAGGTGTATGCAAAAATTTAGCCTCCCCCCCAGCTACATTACACGTTTAGTTAATTATGAAAGTGAAAAGTTTTAGGCACACAGAGAGAGTGTCAAAAAACAACATATTTGCAATTGTTAATATTTGCATATGTTAGTATGTTAATATTGCAACATGTTTGCAATTGTTACTTTTTATTCCACAATTGTCAAAAAAATTAACTACTTGGCCGTAAAAGCCAAAGGTGTTTGGAGAAAAGATGGAGCATCTTTTCGCGTAAAAAAAGCACCTTTGCCAACTGTAAACATTTGGGGCGGTTGTGTGGCAGCCAGTGGCACAGGAAACACTGTACCGCTAACAGGGAAGAAAGACTTCCACTGAATATCAACAAATTCTGGATGACAGCATTAGACAGTCAGCCAAGAAGAAGAGGCTGGTTTGTGCAACAAGGTGGCCCAGGCATTTCAGGGTTAGAGGTGATCTGCAAGGAAATCCCTACAACACAAACTGAAAGACTCAACGGTATACAAACGGAATTTACAAGCCGTGATGTCTACCAAAGGGGGGGCGGGGCACTAAATATTGACTTACTGAGGAGTCCAAATTTTTGCAAAAGCCACAGTTATTATTTTACCTATTCCTAGGTTTTGACATTCATGAAATAAAAAGTACATGTTAACTGCATTAATATTTGTATGCATTTTTTTTTTAAACACAGTTTCCTACAGCAGTTGTGAAATACACAGTCACATAATAGACTAAATTAGCAAATTTGGTGAAGAGTATGGAGTTTTTTTTTTGCAAACAACTATTTCTGCATTTAATGTGCATATGTCCTCATGAACACGCCTGACATGTTTAAGCGAATAGCTCCTACTAACCTCGAGCGATTTGGTGTCGAGGCTTGGCAGTCCCGTCAGGTTTGCGTAGATGCGTAAGGCCTTGCCGCCAGCCTCCTCAGCTTCAGCGTTCACCTTACTCGCTTGCTTCTCCAAGTTCCGTGCCAAGTCTTTAGCCTCGTTAAACCTGCGAACGCCACACGTCCTCATGATTCCTTGTTCCCTCTAACAGCTAATAGCAAAAAGGGTCACGGTTTCATACTTTTTGTTGAGGTCCTCAATGTCACTGCTCGTCTTGTTCTCCCCTTCCAAAGTCTTCTTCAACAGCTCCAGGGCCTTTGTCGACGTGCTGTTGGCATCCTTGGCGATTTTATGTATCTGATCCGCATCAAGCTTGTGTCTATTCGGGAATGCGAAGAAAATCGATTAGCGGTACCATTTCAAAGACGCTGAAGGTATCTATAAGCACCAATTAATGACGCCATTAATAACTTAAGCATAGCTCTTACTTCTCAGCCAATTTCCGAGCTTCCTCTGCTAGAAGGGTCATGTTGTTGGGATCCCCAGTGTGCGTTGGTACATTTATATCCTACAACGAAAACGACCTCAACACATTTACCCATCATCTACAAATGATCTGGGATGACACATTTAATAGAAAACACCGGATCTTGATGGAAATGGTTTAAGCTATAAACTCTTCACCAATAACTTTCAATAACTACGTTATCGAAGTCCTCACCACTTTATTTATAGCATCCTTGGCCTTCTGGAGCTCATCTCGTGCCCGGTCGATCAGGTTCTCCGCGCTTTGGACGCGGCCCCGAGACTTGTCTGCCAATGTGCTCGTCTGGTCCACGGTGTCGCGGATGTTATGGAGACGCTTCGACTGGGTGACCAAGGTGCTGTTAATGTCAGCCAAGCGGTCCAGGAGCTCCTTATCTACATCTGGAGGGGATGAAAAGTTTGGGACAGTTTCCTATTAGCAGTGCCAAGCAGGCAAGCTTCCAAAAGTGTTGTTTGTTACCAAGTCAATCAGCTAAATGATCAGCGAAAAGATTTGAATATTTTCTAAAACATCGACTGAGTGGTGAAATTATGCAAATACTTATATGGCATTTTAAGCATCATGAAAAAGTTAATAATATTGCTTTAAGAATGTAAGAAGTAAGAATATACTTAATAGTTCTGCCTACTTTAGAGTCAATCCCAGCTTGAAAAGTAACTTGTTTAATGTTTCTGAAAAATATTCATACTTACAGAAAATGGAAACTGAACTTTAAATAAAAGGTAAATATTGACCTGCACAGATGACCCTTTCCCCTGTCACCACCCTAAGTGTGGGGGGGGGGTTACATGGCATTGAGGGGGAGCAAGAAATCAGACCAGTAAATTCCCTTTCACAAAGTCATTTTTGATTACCGTTTGACAGCTCAGTTCACCAAAAGGACTCCCCGTCACAGAGATCGCAGTGATTAACTGGGTGCCATTTAAAAATTTTAGCATTTGACAGTCATCGGCAGCAGCCCACACCTTTGCTGTTCTGCGCCTCCAACAGAAGATCCATGACTGCCCTTTCTGCGTCCCGCAGACGGTCTTCAAAGGCCTTGTCACTCACGGTCCCCTGGCTGCT
Organism: Petrocephalus sullivani; assembly: GCA_026780845.1. Taxonomy (NCBI): domain Eukaryota; kingdom Metazoa; phylum Chordata; class Actinopteri; order Osteoglossiformes; family Mormyridae; genus Petrocephalus; species Petrocephalus sullivani. The sequence continues at coordinate 17,441,298 of JAODKM010000042.1, forward strand.
ATTCAGGTTGTCAATTAGAGCCTGCAGTTCCTGTAGCTTCTGTCTTTGCTGGTGCACCTACAACGGAGAGCCGGAAGGCAGCGAGTCTGGGAGGTGCGATCGGGACGCGTTTGCAGGGGAAGAGCCCTCGGTGCACAGCGTTAACAACTCACCTTGTCTCTCACAAGGGTGTAGCAGGACGGGCACTGCTGGCAGCCGGGCCGAGAGCGGTTGTAGAAGTAGTTCTCCTCACACATGTCACAGCGGACACCGATAAAACCGGGCCGGCAGACACAGTGTCCGTTCTCCTCGCACTGGGCTAACTGGGAGCCTTCTTGGTCACAGTCACAGGCTACACGGGAAGGGGGGGGGGGGGTTGTTATTAGAGGAGACATTGATTCATAACACACATTACACTCGGCATTCCTTAATTCCCCAATACAAAACCACAGTCAATGGCTCCGTTATCTAGGAATTTTTCTAGGAAGATGGAGCAATTTAGCAGTTTCACAAGCTCTGCTACTGGCGATGGCTAAAAGCAGCAGATTAAAAGAACATCTTACGTTTGCAGCCAGACGGTCCGAAGCCAAAGAAATTGGCCTCGCAGCGCTCACAGTGCCGACCAGTGACCCCCGGCTGGCACTCACACTGGCCACTACTTATGTCACAGTGGCCGTTCGTGGAACCAATTGCGTTGCAGTCGCACCTGTAGGGAGAATTTTAGGCTTGATGATGCATAACCAGAACAGTCGAAATGCATCAATAGTCAAGGAAATTGTGCATTATAAGGACGCAGCTCTCTACACTGCAAGTGAAACCCGGAAGCTCACCGCTTGCAGCCAGTGCCGCTGTGCAGGTTGAAGTAGCCCGGCTCACAGGCACTGCAGTCCCGGTTTGTCACATGGGGCAGACACTGGCACTGCCCGGTGACCTGCGAGCAGCTGGTCCCCTGGTTCACCGTGCCGTAAGGATTGCAGTCGCAGGCTGGAGGGGGGGAGGGGGGGGAGACAGACCAACAGCAAAGTCGTCTTCATACACAGAAACTAATGACGAGTAGTTTCATTACTGCCAGAGACATCTACAAGTCATTTTACACTTGGGGTTACGTAACTATGGATGCTGGGAGAACAAAAACAACGCATGGCCCCCGACACCCCCCCCAATCCAGCCCATACTCCTCACACATCCACCAACCTATACTGGAAATACTGGATGGATCATCTGCTAACATGAATGTTAATAAATGTGTTTTTACCTGGATGCTCTCAGTTGTAGCTGAAATTACACCTATTAATTTATTGCACATTCAACTTATGTGCACATTCACATTCAACTTATTTACTAAATCTTTCCTGAACATTTATGCAGTTACCGTTTTTCTTTTACATGTTAGTGTATTTTTCATTTTAATTACTCATATTCTTTATATATGTCTGAATATTTATATTCTGATCATTTCTCATTTTCACTATGAGCGACATTTTCTGTGACAACCGTAGGAACTGTAACGGATAAACTGAACGTGGGCGGTAGTGTGTTATTTCCATTATATCGTATAGCTCGTAAAATCCATAAAATGTGCTCAGTTTACTCTTTTTGTGCTCTCTGTTTGCCATTTCAAGCACTCCAGTTAAGTTGTGCTCATGTTTTTGGCTGTGTTCTTGCACAAAACAGGCCCACAGAGACAGAATCTGGAGCATATGTACACAAATACAATGGGTGTTAGGGGAGCAAATTTATTTGCTCAAATAAGTATATATTTATAATAATGTGCGTCTCATAGTGCATCATATGCTCAAAATAAATGGATCTCTCATGGGTTCTCTAGGTATAACTGAGTAACTACCCTGTCATACAGACACATACTGACCCCACTGTGATTTTCTTCCAAGACCAAATGTTATTGCAATCCATCACATTCACAAGGTCAAATATCTGCCTTTGCTCTTCCCGATGCTGCCACTAAGTGGCACTGCTTCAGTTTTGTGATGTATTGGGTCAATTTGTTCAGTTTCAGTTGCTCATCGGTACAATCTATCTACATAGTTGGAGAAAGATCCTTCAAATCATTTTTGATTGATTTTT